>JAAVUC010000405.1:0-27082 GCA_014898925.1 Fusarium nelsonii
CCCTTATTCCCTCCCCCTCTGCCCGTTTCCTCGGTGCCACCCGCTATCCCTCCCTCTCCTGTCTCTCTCTATCTATCTGGGGGTGGAGACCCGTTAGAGTCACTCTTTATCCCTCCCAATCAGTGACCCTCTATTCTTCCATTAGCTCCCCCCGTAAATCCCTGTTCATCCTAACAAAAGTTCAACTGTCCATACTCCCATTCGGGCAGCTCCAATTCGACAGGGACACTCTATTGGCTGTCGCCCACAGATAAGGTCGCCAATCTTCTGGACTGTTGGTCAAATCGAAATTCCGCTCAAAGGATCGTTTGTATCTCTTTCTTTTCTGGGAAGTGTACCGAAACACCGAACCGACGAAAGGAACCTTTTTTCAAACTGTACTGTACTCTAAACTTGTCCTTGCTTAATCGGGTAGTGGGTTTCAAAAGTGCCACCACTCTAGCAGTCCAGCTTGATCAATCTCTCTCCATGTCTGGGATGTTGCTCCGTACCAACTGCGACTGCACTGCATACAATGCATGTTTGCCACGAGCCCATGTCACGTACGTCCCTCATAGATAGATAAATAGACCTTCATTCCCACTCCAACTTTGAAGCTTCTCTCTTGTGTTTCTACCAGCCAGCTTTCCCACTCGGTGATCTCAAGATTCAAGTATTGAACTGAATCAGATAAACCGCAAAAATGGTCGCCGAAACTGTCGTCCCGGACCGTGTCCCCGAGGACACCCTCCAGCCCGGCTACGATGAGAAGGAGCCTCACAACATCGACATGGACCTCAAGTCCGAGGCCGACAGCGAAGATGAGCGCATCACAGATCTCTTCTCCAGCTTCCCTACCGCAAAGGGTGTCGAGCACGAGCCCAACCCTCTGACAGCCCGTGCTGTCATTGTCGGTATCATCCTTGGCTCTCTCGTCAACGCTTCCAACGTCTACCTTGGTATGCACTCACTTATACACTGACATCGCTGCTGGTGACTGACATGCTCTCACAGGTCTCAAGACTGGTTTCACTTTCCCAGCTACCATGTTCGGCGCCATCTTCGGTTACGGTTTCATCCTCATGCTCACAAAGTCCCTCCCCAACATCCCTTTCCTCGGAGGCAAGTTCGGTCCCCAGGAGAACTCCATCGTCCAGGCTGCTGCCACTGGTGCCGGTGGTATGTCCGGTGTCTTCGTCGCCGGTCTCCCCGCCATGTACCGTCTCGACCTCATGTCCGACGACCCCAAGAAGGATTTCGGCCGCATTCTCACCATCACCCTCGTCTGCGCCTTCTTCGGTCTCTTCGCTGCTGTTCCTCTCCGACGATTCTTCATCATCAACGTCGCTCGTGAGCTGAACCTTGTCTTCCCTACTCCCACCGCCACCGCCATGACCATCCGCTCCATGCACGCTGTGGGCTCTGGTGCCAACGATGCTATCCGCAAGATCAAGTCCCTTGGTATTGCTTTCATCATTGCCCTCCTCATCATCTGCGTTGGTCAGTACGCCGACGGTATCCTCCACAACTGGCACATCTTCACCTGGTTCTACGCCTGGTCTGGATTCTCCGCCACTGGACTCCTCGAGCCCGAGAACTGGGGATGGTACATCCAGCTCACCCCTGCCTTCTTCGGTTCCGGTATCCTCGTCGGCCTCAACGCTGCCTTCTCTTGGTGGGGTGGTACCGTCGTTGCTTGGGGTCTCATCGGTCCCCTTCTGGTTCACTACGGCGAGTGCATTGGTATCGCTGTTGGTGAGGGCAAGTGGGAAGGCATGACTCGATTTAGTCTCATGACCGGTGTCGATGAGCCTGATTACGTCCCCTCTCCCCGATACTGGATGCTCTGGCCTGGTGTCATGGTCCTCATGGTCTACTCTCTCATCGAGTTCTTCCTTCATGGAAAGGTCGTCTGGGATGGTGCTAAGTTCGCTATCCAGGAGTCTGCTCGCTCTATCAACAACCGTCTCGTCGCCCGTGGCACTCACAACTCGTGGTTCGCCAAGCAGGCCGCCAAGGCCGACGCCAACGGTGGTGTTGAAGACTTTGCCTCTGCCCAGGATCAGGTCCCTACCTGGGTCTGGGTTTCCGGAACTCTCGCTGCTCTTATCCTCGCCATGATTGTCAGCGAGGTCCAGTTCCACATGAACGCTGGCCTTGCTCTTCTCGCCTGTATCCTCGGTGTTATCTTTGCCTTCATGTCCATCTACGGAGGTGCCGTCACTGACTGTGCTCCTCTTACTGCCTCTGCCAAGGCTTCCCAGCTTGTCTACGGTGGTATCACCAAGGGCCACTTCGCCATCAAGGACGCCCAGCGAATCAACCTTGTCGCCGGTAACATTGCGTCCGGTACTGCCGATGTCGCCAACTCTCTTGTCAGCGATTTCCGAGTTGGTTTCCTCCTCAAGACTCCCCCCAAGCTGCAGTTCTACGCCCAGGCCATGGGAACTGTTGTCTCTGTCTTCCTTGCTCCTGGTATCTTCGTCCTCTTCATGTCTGCCTACCCTTGTGTCTTCAAGCCCAGCGATGACCCCGCCGATGTCTGCCCCTTCGCTGCTCCCTCCGTCGCTGCTTGGCAAGCTGTTGCCACCGCTGTCACCATGCCCAGCATCCCCATTCCCAAGTCTTCTGCCTACTTCTCCATTGCCATGGGTATCCTCTGCGCTGTCCAGGCTGTTGTCAAGCACTTCTACCTCGTCGGATCCCGCGAGAAGTACCGTGACTGGCTCCCCAACTGGATGTCCGTCGGTGTCGCCTGGGTTCTTGGCCCTGACTCCGGATACGCCAACGCCATTCTCTTCGGCTCTATCACTGCATGGTGGTGGCGCAAGTGGTTCAACAACCACTTTGAGATGTACGCTTTCGCGATTGCCGCTGGTTTGATCGCTGGAGAAGGTTTCGGTGGTGTCATCAATGCCGCTCTCGAGCTTGGAAAGGTCTCTGGTACCTTCAAGGGAACCGTCATCGCTCTTCCCGGTGAGGAATGGTAAACTATTAAACACTATAATCAATCAGTTAATGCGTTATGAGCGTTTTTAAAGGGTGGTGGTTGAGATGAATGATAGCGATAGCAGTTTCATGATTTCTATGTCAGTCAGATACCTAGCGTTGATATCTGCATATACCCAATAGATCAATAATTTGATAACTAAATATTCTTACAACGCTTTTGTGAATTGTCTCCTTCTCCATCAATCAATCCAGCTGCAATCTAGTAAGTTATATTTCTTCAATTGAATGAGAATGACACTGGTGTGTTAGAATCTCGTGCTGTAACAATACGAGACGTGAAGCGCGTTTGCATAGTCTGTAACACATCCCCAATCGCCCTACTGAGCCCTTGCTTTGGTTACACCCTGATGCAAACAAAGGCCTTGGAACGAAACTACCTACGAGACGCTGCCCATCTTTCCATTCAACTGGCCTTGTACAAAGGTTGCGGTGCTGGAAGGTGAGTGTCTTGGGCCCCCATTGCCCGCTGTAGCTAGTTTTCCAGGTGGGTTGCATGATAATCCACAAATACAGAAGGGTTGACAGAAATAACAGTCTAAGTCCTCTACTAAGTTATTCAAAGCTATCGTAAAGTCCTTTGTCGTCCCTTATGCTTTAGACTAATATGGTGGCAGGGTTATTGTGCGGGTTAATTCTTGAATCGCCTGCTTCCATCCTCTGACATACATCTCATCCCTCTTTTAACCTCGCCTCCTCAACTCGAGGCATATTCCAAGCCATTGAACATCCCGTCGGCAAAAACTATGTTTCCCTTTTTTCTATGAAGGTCAACCAAAGCTTAAAACTTTGGTCCTTACGTAGACTAGAACATCGCGTCGGCCTTGCACCAGCCCGGACCCTATCTCGACCGACTGCATTCCTGATACCCAGTTCCAAGCAGGATGTTTCTATCTTTTTCTCAGCAATCACCCAATCAGTTTGTAGATTTGGCGGAGAATGAGATGGCCTGCATCGACACCCCATCCGAGCTCATGTCCTGCAGCTTTGTATGTGTCAGGGCTGACGATCCACAAGCGACACTTGCCGCCAGACTCTTCATATCTCTTCTCGATATCTTGCCAGCCCCATGAATCCTTCGTCAAATCCTCGTTGAAGATTCCCCTTGTTTGGCCCTTCTCAAACTTGATGCCTTTATAAGGATTATATCGCGGGTCGTACAGTCTAGGCACCTAGCCCACGGTCTTTGTATCAACCGGCCCAAAACCGTAAGCATGCCACATTAGTGATAGAGGGGACACCAGGTCCTTGGGCGAGCTCAAGATGGGTGTTACAGTTAACCACAAGATCTTCTCCCACTTGAGAAGACGCAACATGTGATTGTACATGCCATTGGGTTTCTTGGCGTAGTGTGCCTCATCGGCGATCACAAATTCCTATGCCATCTTGTCGGAAGAGTGCAATGTTGATATGTATTCAACGAGGTTCCCATCTGGTTCTTCTGCACCCTTCTAGTCATTCTCATCGATGAAGGTAATCTTGCTGAGTTCAATCTCTCCTGACCCATAGATCGGGACTTCCACCGCTCTGTCATTTGTGTCGTCAGAGCGTTCAGCCCTTCTCCTTTCGGCGGACGCTGTTTCCGCACCATCTTCGAATACGAACTTGCGTTCACGCTTCGAAACAGAACGACCGGACCAGGTCGGATAACTCGACACAACGACAACCGAACCAGTCTAATATCATGTTAGATTTATAGTTCAGGTCTGAATGGCATTTCTCGAACTTACGGCTGGATCATTTGCATTCGCCGCCCAATGGAGCATCGTGTTGCTCAGTTGTACCTTGGAGATCACCTTGGCCTTTGTATCTGGAAAGTCCGATGCTGAAGATCCATTGTACACATAGAGCTGCATTTTTGGGAAATGCTCCTTTCCCTCCTTCCACGTCTGGAAGACTGTGTTGACTGGTGTTAGGATATGCGTGGGTCGGAACTTGACCTTTGCTGTCTTGCCCTCCTCCGTCACCTCCTCAAGTTGCTCATGCTTCTTCCGGTTGTTCATTTCGATTGCCGTGAAGTATGTCTTCGTCTTCCCTGTTCCCATTTCGCTAGATACGAGTATGGCGAAAAGCTGAAACCCCTCTGAAGACAATGGTAGTAGCATCTAACATATATTAGCCTATCAATTTAATGGTTCTCCAATAGTCCGCGAATAACTGGACGTTGTATCACTCGGAATCGTGGACAACTTACCAGCAACCTGGTGAGTTTTGAGAGATTGTACAACCCTGACATTATCTTCGCTGTATAGCTCCAGATCTGGCCATGGTGTAATCCCGTACTCTTGGCAAATTTCGTTTAGATCAACATTCTTATCAGGCTGGATCTCAGCCAGAACATGCTCTAGGGCATATTGCTGGCGACTTCGCCTGACAACGTCCTCAAGTTGTTCCGGATGATCCCGAACGAACTCAGAAACGAATTGCGACTCCTACTGGCGATTGTTGAATTCGTTGACATCTCCTTCAGGAATAAAGTCTTCCACGTGAGCGATCGTCCTTTATGTCATTTCGAAGATTTTGTCGAAGTCTGGCTGGTTGTGGTGTTCTTTTAGAAAGTTGATCTCGGCGCGAAAGTTCTTCTCTGAAATTGTCTCCATGTCTTCCAGCTTAGTATTATCAGGTCTCCTATGCTCCAAAGCTTTCGACACTGCCGGCTGGACAGACTCCAAGAGAGCTGTATTCAACTCAACTGAGTCAAGGCTATCAACGCCCTTAGGCTCAGTGAGGTCTTCTGCGATAAACTTCTCTAGCCCAGGCAACTCGATGACAGATTTGTCCTTCTCAACTTATCTCATCGCTTGCTCATACTCGCGCTTGCACAGTCGTCGTTCGCGCTCAGACATTACCAGTCCTTGCATCTGGGCCGCCTGGTTCAGTCTGACTGCTGACCTGGTGCTTTCGATCGGCTCTGGGACGTCCCCAAGATCAATGAGGTCCTTATTCACATACCAGGGAACTGTGACTCTTTGACACCTGCAGGGCGTCCAATCCACGCGGTTCGACCTATTCGACGAGAGATCAGGTGATAAAACATGCACACAGCTATCTTCTCAGTATCCCCTCCAATTCCATCAGGTGTAGAGAATCGATGATCATAGACTGTCGTCTCTCTAGGATAGGATCGAGAGCGGTCCCAGTTCTGGGGAGCGAACAACAAAATCTGTACAGCGTGGACTAGAAAAAACGCTTTTGGAGCCAATATGGTTGTATCTCTGTTGTCAGATTGGCCGCCAGCGACATGTTTGTTCATCACTGGGATGAAGGCTGGCTTCGTGCATGTCTTCACAACCTTGTCCACAAAGCTTCGAACTCCACCGTCTGTGGCGTACTCGACAAGTACATCGACAGGAGCTGGTCTGTTGATCCTGCTGGGCTTGTCGTCCGCCCCATCGCGAAGGAAGGCCTCAAGATCCTCATTCAGGGGTTTGATGAGCTCTTGAAAGGAGTGTTCACTACCAACCGCTTCGTCATTGGTCTCCTAAACCATCGATCCTTCAGCGTCAAACATCTCGGTGCTAAGTTTGAAATTGTTGAATGCCACCAATGCGGGCTGATGGACGATATCAGCTACTGTACATCCAGGTTAGTATGAACTCGAATGACATGGCCCGAAATAGTGGACTTACCAATGATGTCAATGTATGAGCACATTTCTTGAACCCCTTTAAAAGCTAGATATGGAGCCAGCTCACTGTTGGCCTACATTGTCGATTTGAATACAAAATTGATCAAGACACCTGTCGGATAATTGAAGTCTTTGTGCTTCTTGGCAAGTCGCCCTGCCTGAACATCGTTGACAGAAGGTCCACTGTGAAAGGTGTGCTGATAGTTGTTGTGGTCATCCACCCAAGCAGGAAACTTCAGTGTTGAGTGCTCGTTATTTTCGTCGAATATGCCCTTGAGACTTTTGAAATTGTGGTGCCATTTCGTTGAATTTTCTTGGTTATCGCCTTGGACAGATTGAGAGGACTCGCCAGGTGCCATCTTGGCGGTAGTGAGAAGGGTGCGGTCAGGCTGAGCGAAACCGAACGGTATTTCGCGTGTTTGAGCGCAGAATGGACTTCAGGCTAGAGGCGACCGATGATGGAAAGAAAAGAAAACAAAAGAGTTGAGGAGAGAAAGGAGGTAGATGCGATTTCGAGCCCTGAGCCCTGAGTCCACGTGATTGAGCTCTAGGCATCCACGATGCCACTGTGGGATCTGGATTCGATCCACGAATTTTACATTAACATAAATCCAAGAAATGAGTTTGTTCATGAAGTTGAAAATTGAAAATGCGATGTTTGTTCCATTAGGGATTATCGATGTGTCGCATTGGCGGGAAGACTAGCAGGGGTCTCCTGGTCTCAATGCAGTGACACTCCAATTAAACCCCGCGACAGGACCCATCTGTCCCGTCCACTCAAAACGACCTTCAATATAAACATAGATCTTGTGAATTAATCGATTCAGGCTATAGTCTCTTTGTTGTATCGAATCCCATCGACAATTATTATTTATCGCCAATAAATGAAGCTGTGAGGCGGAGAATCGTTCTTGAAGACCTAAAGATATCCTTAGTCTAGGTAAACTTAGGATAGGTTGAGGCCCACTGGCCTCAAGTTATGGTAGAACTCAGGCCATATTTACCGGACAGCTTTAGGTTCTTATTCTCCGATTTAGAAGCTGGCGCACTGGGCAGTCAGCTGGTCGAACAGGGATGGGTAGTCCCAACCAAATTGCTGTGTAATCCACTACAAATGTCAGATGGGCAAGATCCGATATTGCCTTGTCTCATACATAAGACACGCCGCCCATGGTTCCTTATCATGTGCCCTGAACTCACTGGGTTTACAACTTGTACATTACTGACTCCATTAAAAGATGGAAGAAGAGATAATAGATCAATCAATGACAATTCCCGAAAATTACATGGGACACTAATTCATAACAGGTGCTGATCCTGACCTAAACCTTGGTAGCGGAATCAACTTTTCCTGGGACTGCTTCCATCACGTCTGATCCTTTTTCCTGAAAGGGCTGTCCGATTATAGCCTCAAAGTTCTAGAGAAACAAGTCAGATAGTCCGACAGACAATAATACTATTTAGAAAGTAAACCTACCGGACCCTGGAAGTCCTTTCCACCTGTAAACCAGTACAATGCAAGCAGTAGGTAAAAGCCGCCAACGACAGCAGAAACGTAATCTGTTTCCAATTAGTCTTCTTTCTCTCGTAGCTTGAGGTATACTTACTCATAGTATTCGCAGATATTGGAAGTCCAGCGGGGAAGCAAAAGAACTAAACAAGTTAGCATCATGTCAAACTATTCGACCTTAACTGAGAACTTACAATAGACGTTATGATAACAAACGCAGCAGCGACGGCATTAACAACAGCGCCAACTCTCAAACCCATCTTGGCAGGTGTTTTGCTCGTCTGATAAGCTGCAAGCATGCTTCTTCCCCTAACAAGCAGCGCGACAACCGGACAAGCATACGAAACGTTGAGAAAGATGGTACACGATGCGATGTAAGCACTAAAAGCAACGGTAGGACCCAAGTAGAGAAGTCCAAAGCAGAGATTGAAAATGTAGCAGAACATGATTGTGCGGACTGGTACGTCGAGCTTGGGCTGCAAATGAGAAAAGAATCTGTGGCAGACAATACCCTTGTCGCGGGCCATGGACCATAGAAGACGACTGGCGCTGGTAATACTGGCTGATGTACCGTTGATGAAGCAGATGCTTAGCATCAAAGCGAGGATAGTTGTGGCGGCTCGGGACTTGGTGCTTTGGAGGAACATTTCTACGATGGGCATGCCGGTTGAGCTGGCGAGGACGGTGGCTGGGTCTGTGAGGCAGAAGAGGATAACTAGGATGAAGAAGAGGCCACTACACAGGTTAGTACTGCAGTAAGTTAGGGAGGTACATAGACAACGTACGTGACGCCACCGATGACAACTGCCAAAAGCATAGCTCGTGGTGCATCCTTCGAAGGGTTTGGCATCTCTTCAGTCAGATGCAGTACGACATCAAAGCCGATAAGAGAAAGAGCAGATTGCAGCAAGCCAAGGATCCAAGCAACACCATCTGACCAACCAGTCTCGTTACTAAAGTCTGTAAAGACTTCCTTGGCGTCTGTCTTTTCGGACATGGATAGGAGGATTATGCTGATGATAACAACAGACAGGACGGACCAGTACACTATCTCACGTATTAGCCATGTCTGTATGTATTGAGTAGTGATGACTTGCAAGCACAGTCGTTCCAACGGCCTAGGATTCTGTTACCCCAGATGTTTCCGACCGTTCCGAAGGAGAGAATAGCGACGAAGAAGAGATATGTCTTCCATGCGGTGGCTTCGTAGGTATTGTTCGAGGCGACGACGGCTGCTGCGGATATCAATTGGGCTGTGGAAGTTAGTATGTGGTGGAAGATAGAGGATGTGATAAAGGGAGGCTGACGGACCGGCAAAGAAGGCTTGTGTCGTTACGACTGTCAACCAACCAGCGATGTTGGTCCATCCAACGAAGAAGCTCTTTTTCTTGTCAGTTGTTGAGCTAAGACGCAAGGACATGATGGGATCATACCATGGATCGTTTCCATCGATCTGTGCACAAGGCATACATAAAGTGGTACTGTCCTCCTAAGAAGCAGTTAGTCAAACCAACTGTACCAGAGATATTCTTGGGTGGAAAACTATCATCTCTACTTACCAGCAGTAGGCCACAAAGCAGCAAGTTCTCCCAAACTAGCAGCGAGGGCCAAATTGCACCCAACACAAACCAAAAAGCCATATATGAAAGAAACCGCACCGCCAGAAGGAAGAATATAGGCCATAACACCGGCGAGGGCAATCCACGTACTGCGGGGTTAGTCAATGCCAAGCAAAGGAATAGGGAGAGACAACTAACTTGAGGATTGCAAATGCCATGGCAACCATGGTCAATGTTGAAAGGCGCTGCTGCAGCACGCCTTCTTGCGTGTGGGAAGTCATCTTGAGAAGTCGATGTATCTGGGATGCTCTGGATTGGGAACTTGCAAAGGAGAAAGGAGGTTGGTTCATATACTTTGGTCTAAAGGGTTAGGTCACACGGAGAACACTGTGTTAGTCTATCTGCAAGCGTCGTACACATCGATAAGCCAAGGACCCAGCACGAAACAATCGTCAATCTCCCTGACCTTCACGAACCCTCCCTACCCAGTAACTCAATAATCAGTCCCCCTCTCATATCAGGAATTTCGTATCGAAAGTGCCGAGATACCGATGCTCTATCTTGATAAGCCCATGCACGCTAAAAGTAGAGGTATGACTCTACCCCAGGTTTTTGAAGGAAGCTTGGGGTATTCTCCGCCAAATATACCGCAAACGGAAATATTTCGAGAAATCTGGAGAGATTTCATTGGATACCAAACTTGGGCGCGTCAACACCACCACGTCAGAACACTTTCTCTTTTTAGTGGCAAAAGCAAGGCCATGATAATGAGAACCCGGCTAGCCGGGTTGTTACTTGCTAGTGGATTGCGGGGAGAAGATCTAGATGGTCTTTTCTCGCAAAATTTCCTATTCTGGTAAAATGAGAGGGAGATAAACGTTATCTAAGATCTTCATCCTAGACTGCAATGAAAGAAAGCCATTATTTTCTCGAGAAATTACCCTTTCGAGTAATTTCGTTTCGGTAAAATCAGTTGATAGAAAGCTATGATACGATATGGATTCAAGAGAAGAGTCATGATTTGAACCCGGACCGAGGATAAAATGAGTTGCCGTCCTTGCTAAACTTCCTGTGGCTGCACCTACTTCCCATCGTTTCTGTCTTGGTTGATAGTCTCTTGCCTGTCTCGCATTGAACTTCGTGTCTATAAGTTAAGACCAACTGCGCAACTCGAAACTCACCCTCTTTTCACTTCTAGCGATCAGAAAATGTCTTCCAAGGACGGCTACTCATGGACTGAGTCCCAGGGTCTCAAGTCTGGTGTTCCATGCATTGGCGCCATTAGTCCTCCTAGCAATGTAAAAGACAGCAGCACAAGATATGATGTAACTGTTGTTGGTGCAGGATACTGTGGTTTGACTGCAGCTCGTGATGCAGCCATTGCTGGTACGTCTAAACCAATCTATTCTTCCAAACCAGCGTCTAACTATTTACAGGCCTCAAAGTATTGCTCGTCGAAGCCCGCGATCGTATCGGTGGCCGCTCATGGTCTTCCAACATAGAAGGCTACCCGTACGAAATGGGTGGTACGTGGGTATACTGGGGTCAAGCTCACGTCTGGCGCGAGATTCAAAGATACAACATGCAGAACGAGCTCGAACTATCGTATGACTTCTCCCGGGGAATCAACAAGTACCTTCTTGTAACTCCCGAAGGAACGCAAAAGTTTACACATGAGGAAGAGGTAGGCCACTTGCTCGGAACTTTCTTTCGGGGCAGTAATGCTGACCACAACTAGGACGAATTAATGCAGACAGCTCTTCGAAAGCTCGTCAATGTAGACGGCCAAGACGGACGCGAAGCCATCATCTTCCCTCATACCAGCAAGCTCGACGCAGTAGCAGCAAAATACGACCGCATGTCCATCGCAGACCGTATCGCCGAGATTAAGAACGACCTAACATACAACGAACGCATCTGCTTAGAAGCATTCGTTCTTCTCTGCAGTGGCGGAACACTCGAAACAACCAGCTTCTACGAGTTCCTGCACTGGTGGGCCATGAGCGGATATTCCTACCAGGGCTGCATCGAGTATCTCGTCAAGTACAAGTTCAAGGGCGGTCAATCAAGCTTTGCCATCAACTTCTTCAAAGAAGCTCTCGCAACGGGCAACCTTACCTATTCTTTCAATACGCCTGTCGCTTCCATCAAGAACAATTCCGCTGGTGTTGAGGTCACTTCTCGAAGCGGACAAAAGTTCCGAGCGCTGAAGATGATCAGCGCTATCCCACTCAATATCCTCAACGACGTCGTGTTTGATCCGCCTCTGGCACATGGAAAGAAGGCTGCTGCAGATATCGGCCATGTTAACCAGTGTATCAAAGTCCACGCTGAAGTCTCGGACAAGGATTTGAGATCAATGACGAGTATCAGTTATCCTCACAACAAGCTGGCATATGGATTTGGTGACGGAACTACGCCCGCTGGAAACACACATATTGTGGCCTTTGGTGGACAGAGCAATCACTTCCACCCTGAGGAGAATATTCAGACGACATTGGATGCTTTCCAAGGCTTTACACCTATGAAGATCGAGCGATTGGTTTTCCACAACTGGTCTAAGGACGAATTCGCCAAGGGTGCATGGTTTTTCTCAAGACCTGGTCTTTTGACAGATCATCTGCCTGATATGAGAGCCAGCCAAGGCAACATCATCTTTGCTTGCTCTGACTGGGCTCTTGGATGGCGTAGTTTCATCGATGGTGCTATTGAAGAGGGAACCCGTGCTGCCATGACCGTCCGCTCTACTTTGTCTGAGCGAAGTCATCTGTGATAGAAAACAACAAAACTTCTTTGGTGCGAATCGGTGGCTCTGTCTCAGCTCAACATGTTGATGAGATGCTGTCCTTTGGTGTGTTTCTTGTATAGCATTGTACATTAAAAGTTGTTAGTATCATAGACATTTTATCTTCTTATACATGAACAGTATACAACTAGAACTCTACCATTCTTAAAAAATGTCTTCTCTTGGAACTGTAAAGCGATCGCCTTTAGATCAGTAAAAGATTACGTTATCATCCACGGTAAACGTCTTGATGGGGTATCAAGTCACTCGCTCGTACTACTATCCAATCATTGTCTCTTTTCAAACCATCTCCGCCCCGTTATAATCCCCATCAAAGAAGCGGCGCAATATCTATCTTAGGAAGTTCTACAGCGACAAACCTCGGCGATACCAGATCGGCACTAGTTGCAGTCTAGCGTAACTCAAAATTTCGAAATGAAGCTGTCAAATCTTAGATCTTACATACACGATACTTCGCTCACAACCAACAAAGATGGCGCAAACCAAACCTCAAAAGGCTTCCCAGCCATCAACTTATCTTTTTATCTACAACACCCTATTCGCACTTCTTCGAATCACTCTTCTTATCAGAACAACTTATCTATGGACGCAGCAAGGCAATGGTGCTGTCTGGAACGATCTCAACGTCACGGCGCGATGGATAGAGACTTTGACGGTGATGGAAGTCCTTCACGCTGCGACTGGAATGGTCAGAGCTGCCCCAGCTACAACAGCTCTTCAAGTCGCGGGCCGCAACACTATCGTCTGGACCATCACAAGGAACTACCCCGAAGTCGGCCACAGAGAGACGGCGTATAGTTTTATGCTCATGGCCTGGAACGCAGCTGATGCAGTGCGATATCTGTATTTCACGCTCCAAACCGGAACAGGATCTGTGCCAGCGGCTTTGACATGGTTGAGGTATGAGACAGACAAGAAGATGGCGAATGAACAGAAACTAACAGCTGTTTAGATACAACATGTTCATTGTACTGTACCCTATCGGTATTCTTTCTGAGATGAAGCTTGTTTACGAAGTCATTGTGCCTTCTCAGGCGCGAAACCCGGCGTACCAGTATCTGCTGTGGTTCGGGCTAGCTATCTATGTGCCTGCATTTTACATTCTTTTCGGACACATGCTGGCTCAGAGAGCAAAGTTGAACCGTGTCAGCTCCAAGAAGCAATCTTGATACTGTTTGAACTGTATTTCGAACTTTGTAGTGTAGTGATACTCTGGAAGATGTAGACTTTCGTTGTTGAGGAGGCAGGCTCCGAATAGGGAGGATGAGAAACAACGGTTAAGGCCCTGATATGTTAGTCTTCCTGGATATCACGCTGCACAACCCCACCGCAACTTCAAACAAGCGTTCATCTTGGCAACGTACTCTTTTCTCGGGTTGGCGTCCGGCGTATAATACGCTGTCATCTCTAGTTTAATGTCAACCTCATCACACATCCGCTTCATCTCGTCTGAACAGTGAATACCGGCGCTATCTGTGACAAGCACAGACTCCAGCTCCAGCCATCTCCCACTCCGCAAATACTTCTACCTGGGCCAAACTAATTAAGAAAGATCGGAGGATTTGGTCGGTACCCACCTGGCTCGAGTCTGCAATGGTAGTAACAGCGCGGCTGCGAGCTTTTGCCGTCTCACTACTCGTAGCGTGTTCTCTTAAATTCACTGCAAGCCTCGCAGCACTCCAGACTCACTTGGCCAGATCACATCATCAACCATGAATCTGAGAGGACTGTCGAACCGTACTCTCTACATAGGCCCGAATGTCACATTTCCTCCCACATCACCCTGATTGATCCAAACTCCATTTCCGAATGAGTTGTTCGTGATGCTGCGTCCGTTTGAAAGGCATGGATCTGTCCGCCATCAGCTTGAGAATCACGAAAGAGTAAATAAGTCACACGTACTGCTCGTACTAGTCGCGTCTCTGTCTCCATCGTCGACTGCATATCGCCCTAGAATGGCCTTCGCTACAGATGCTGCCGTAGCTGCGGCAAAGTCTTGCCAAACTTTGTCCTTGTGGCTATCAGCATAGTCACAGATTCCCTTGACAACGATGCATGGAATCTCATCCCATGCTCCTGCACCTTCCATCTCGAATGCAATCAGGTTGTATGCGGCGGCAATGCGAGCTCGATCCTGCTCACTCCTCATAACCGTATTACCCGACCCTATGCGACCGATAAATATCTCTGGGCTAAAGTCTCTGCTTTCGCTAACATCCTCTGAAGACTCTCGCATCAATAACGTAGCAGCATGGTCACATCCACTTTCAATACAAGAAGCCTTGGAGACCGTATTGCAGAAGACGTTAGGGTTGCCGACGCATACGTCACTATCCTTCTGATGTCCATACGGATATTCGGGAAGACACAGCGTGTTTTTCTTCATCCCAGGACCTCGGTAGTTGGCTCGGCGTCTCTTTTTCTTGGCAACTTCTTGCAGATGTTTCAGGTGCTTCGAAGCCTCCGTCTGTAACCTCTCTCTCATCAGCTCCGTTTCAAACACAGCAAGCAAGCTTCGAACGTCTTTATTAGCCCGTCCAAGGCTATCTTCAACTGTTTCTTTTACGGCGAAATGGCCAGGCTGCTGTCTGCCGTAGTCATATTGGATGATAGTCCTGCTCACTACGACATCGCCAAGGTATACATCGAGGTCATCGATGCGCGGGACACCACCACAGACGCCAACGAGAAGAGCAAGCTTAAGATTTGTGTAGCTTGACCTTAAGCTAGCAGTCGCAGCCGCTGCGCTGTTAGTACCCATATTTGGAAGGACAGCCAGGACGATATTATGATTCCCAATCCGCCCAGTGATGTAGGTATTGGTATCGCCATCGGCTCGGCCATAAGGATCGCGTTTCTCATCCCAGAATTGGTCGAATAACAAGGTGACAGCGTCAGCCTCACGTGGTAGCGCACACAATATAGCGACCCGGAAGTTTTTGCGGTCTGCAGGTGGCTGGGTGGAAGTCATTGTGTTGGCCGTCCGCGAGCGTGTCGTGATAGGGAGATTAACGTTGGGATCAACTCACCCATTTGAGATTGCGTGATTATCTGCAGTTTCTGCATCACGTGAGGAGCTGAACTTCCAGATTCGGTCAGCATTTCCTCTTCTGTTGCCATTATGCACCAAGTCGGTTGGCAGATGTTTTACCATGCGAATATCGGCGAAAGAACATCGCCGCTTAATGGATATTGTTAAACCGGCATAAGGAGGTTGAGCACTGCATTTCCTAGAATCAGACTACGGACAAGACAAGGCTAGGTCGCCTGATATAAGTATACCTAAAGTAGACTAGCGCATTACAAAACCTGAAAATGGGGACACAATCACATAGACAATAAATCAACAGGCACAATTCGGTTCAACAGAAGCTACATACGGCAACTGAACTCCAACTAAGACGAACATAAATGTGACTCACAGCTGCTGTATACATAACAGCTGGCTCTTCCTCCTGTATCCCTCAACCAGTTCAACCGGACTAGCCCGACTAGCAGTCAGTCAGTTAATCACCCCTGGTTTTTAGTATATTTTAAATATAATTTAAACTTTTGAATAGTCTTTACGAATATAAATTAAAAGTAGGAGTTCAATCAACATACTTACATATTTAATATATTTACTTTTTAAATATCTAGAATAAGTTAAGCTTGTAAATAAAGTTTATTTTATTATCAAAAGAAAATAGCCTGATAACTCCAAGAATTTGTCTTGACTTTCACATCGAGTAAATCCCCCACATGACCAAAAAGTTGGATGGCAATATCATAGAGCATATGTACCCTGTCATAGAAGCAGTATCTTACTAGCATCAAACTAGGTTCGAGCACTCTATCGCCAGTCCCATCGGAAAGGAACACAACCAGCGGCTCGTTCATATCGTTAAACGCTGCGAAAGACATGGCGCTGTAGATGAAGCGAGATCTTATGTCATCAAGCCTTCTAAGACCAAGGTCATCCCGGACGTTTTGAGCTTGAAGATTCTGTATAACAGCCAAGTCGGCAACTGCCAGAACCTTTTCGCTGAAGATGCTCCTACTTGTGAGACGTCGGAGCTGAGTATGACCGCTCAAATGCAAAGATGAAGCAAGGGAGTGTCCGATATAGTCGAATGCAGTACCACAGTTCGTGTCAATTGTTGCAACTGCACGCACGAACCTTCTAATGGTTGCAGGGGAGATATGGGGCATCGTGATAAAATGAACCCAATCTCCTTCAGGTGCCAGATGAAATTCTTGAACTAGCCAGCGTGGCGGATATTCCAAGAGTGTGATAATGCTCTCTTGGTTGAAGTGTGTTGGAACTTTATGTTCTGCAAGGAGCTCCCGAATTAGCTTTGCGTTGTCTAGGCAGTATTTCCAGATGTTGGCCAGGTCTGCCGTCTCGTAAATCTTTTCAAAAAGCCACGTTTCGAAAACAGCACGGGGTTCCACGGTTCCAGCTAGAGCGTCAAATTGCTTCGAATGGCTGGGACAGTAGCTGATCACTTCACCAGAAACCATGATTCCAAACACTTTATGATGACTGAGTGTGATACCTTGTACTACTGGAATCTTTGAATCTGTGCGTTGAGTACCTGGTGGACCAAGGCGCAGTCCATCGGTCATAAAGCCGAGATCCAACGCACCATCAACGTGGATGTAAGATGGAACTACCTCGATCTGAGCTAGTGTTCGTGATAGTTCAAGAATATCATCTTGGCCACCAACAAAGGTAGTGCCTCTATTGGCGAAGAGGATCATCTGATACTGTTCGTTATGGGACTCGCATTCGGCTCTGTCGGACAAGACTTGCTGCGCGAGTGCGCTCGGAATCATGCGACCGTATACATCAGCTGGAATCTCAGCAAAGCGAGGCACTCTCCCTGGTATCCAGCGACGAGTCCAGGTATCACAGTCCTTCACAGTCTTCTTGACGCTGTAATGCGAGGCCGATGAGAAGTACACAAATGCATCAGGGTACTGGATAAGACCGGTGTGAAGTCCAATCCGGTTGCCCATGGTGCTGCCCGTCGTGAAACAGGCACTGAAGGACTCTCGAGACTCTTCAGTCAAAAGGCCCAATGCTTGCTTCCTCCGCTGCAGGATCTTGGAAGCTTCGAACCTTGCCCATTGTTCGGAAATTCGGACCCCTAGAAAGTGCCCAATCACAGGACCTAGCGCCGAGTAGGGAGCTTGATTCAAGGGATAGCCACATGAATACCGAGCCGCAATCTTGAAGCTCTGAACTATCTGCCATACCCTTTCTACCACCCCTTCCGGAAGACAGTAGCGCGATGTAGGCGATTGAAGCTCTATTTGTACTGCAGCTTTGGACAAAAGTAGCTCGTCATGTGACCCAAGGACGCGCAACAGAAACCTGATGTTCTCGCCACTGATGCTGGGCTGCATGGTGAGAAGGTATCTGTCACCTCGGACGGCCTTGGCTCCGAGTTCTATCAAGCCACTGGACCGACCGGAGGGGACTCGAACGACAAGATCCAATGAAGTGGTGGGGGCGTGGAACTGGATGTCCAAGGATTTCAGTTCATTGATAAGCCTCATTCTCTTGATAAAACAACTTTCATAAATCTCTTGAAACCCTCTGTTCCCGAAACGAAGCTCTTGAAGGCAGAGCATGAGAGGGCCAATTGAGTCTCTAGATCCAGAAAGTGTTCCATCCGTACCTCTGACGTATTCGACACGAGTTGGGGTTTGATTGCCAAGGAGTCTGGGCTTAAGTGCAACGACAGGAGGGGGATAGACGTAAGCATTTGAACCTCCGGCAACGATAGTGCTTGCCATAATCTCTCCGTTGACAATACAACCACGCTCACCATGTTTGGCGTGATGGAGACGAAGACGAGGTATCTTGAGAAGTCGGCGAAAGTCCTCTCCTACTGTCGTCAAGAAGTCAAACACACGAGAAGCATCCAAATGGAGCATGAGTGGGAAGTTGCGAGAAATCTTGTCGATGATGGAAATATCATCCACTTCTCCACTCGTATTAGCCAAGGTGGCGGCGAAGATGATAGGCCTCTCCCCGTTGGTGGTGAGGTGACGAACAGTGTCCATCAAGGCATCTGAACCGTTAAGAGACACCCGGTGCCATTCGAGACCGAATATGTGGGATGCCGCTTTTGCAAGGTCACTTTCAAGATGATCAATTAAGAGGATAGGCTCTTGCTTTGGGTAGTGAGAGTAAAGCTCCTGCTTAAGAGCTCGAATGCCATAGAAGTTGCCCTCACTCCAGTTGGTGATATACCCAGAGGCATCTGGGTCCTGGGCCCTTTTGCCTTTGGCGAGTATTGCAACTCTCTCAAATGTTTTGAAGTGGAAAGGCCAGCTAGATAAAGTTAGTATCTGGCATATCCCGCAATAACAGGACTATGGCTCACCTCGAATCAGTTTCGTCCGGCATATTTAGGTTATTGTTGTGCCATGGGAGCCCAACATGTCGGAGGATATCGGCAGTCTCCATCCAAAGCTTGTCAAAGAAGGGGTCAAAAGGAGAGGGTTTTGAGAGGCTCCATTCATGGTAAAGTTGATCGGCTTGGGCAAGTACCGCACGAAGGTCTTTGCTGGGTTCTCTCCATTTGGTGATGACTGGCTCATCGATCCATTGCGATCTTCCATGAAGAAATGAGTCTTTTATAGAGCATGGCGAACTGGGTAGGGTAGTAGGCAGAGCTGTATCGTGGACCTCAAGAGGTCGGTGTACATGAGAATCAAGTGGCCTGGAGTTAGGAACTTGACGCTTTCCTGGTGGAGATAGCGGTCCACTCCCGTCTGGCTTGATATGGAGCTTCTCTAGCATCCATAAGATACTTGGATCAGGATGTTCATCTTGAATTCTGCTTAAAGATCTCGGAACGTGATAACTAGAGAAGTCGGGATCATAAAAAGATGGCATATTGACTGACAGTTGTTTGTCTTGCCTGACCTTACATGTCTTCACTTCTTCTTTATAGCCAAATCATGACGGCAAACCCTGGCGTCTGCTTCCTTCTAAGTCCTACGGGAGGGGATGGTCGTGTCTACAGAATGGAGTTGCAGCCCGAGCGGAGATCCTCGGATACGATCCAAACTCAAACCTAAATTTGGGAAAGACCATCGGGGTCTTGATGACGTGGAAGTATCAGAGCGTCAATTATTCCGTCTTTGAACAATTTGTAATTGCCGCTGCAAGCTTATGTGCATCGCGGATGAAACGCTCCTGCTATGGTCTATGTGCAGGGCTCTAGACGACGACCCACCACCTGGCAGGACTATCTAATCCTGACTAGGTCGTCACTATGTACTGGTACATCTGTTGGATTTTCTGGTTATTTGAGATATGATGATAAGATTTTACGCAATTCGCTTACGTGCGTTGATGGAACTCATAGATATGGTCTGGCAACAGGCTAACCAAATGTTGAGTTTCACGGTCTATGCATGTGTATTCTGCGATATGATCACACTCAGCTTACTAGTATCACGTAAGGATTCGAATTTATTACAGATTCAATTGTGAGAAAGAGCGGTGAAAGAAAGTGTGTTATTGCTTCAGAAATATGCAAGATATGCAGGATGCGTAGGCGTAACTTGTAGCGTAGTTCAATGAAGTAACTCATCACACGTTCTATCAGCGGTGACTCTAAGAATATTGAGTATCTTTACCAGAGTGAAATTAACCGCTAGATAATTAAATCATCAAGTCTAGTTCTCGTTTCCTATTCTGGTCTGCTGCGTAAGTCTTTCGCTACCAAGTTCAATAATCATACCATGGTCTCGAGGTCACAGACAACTTGGGTCCCTTTGCCAATGGCACAAAATAGTTTATTCACTTTGTGACGTGGGAGACCCTCCCTTAGTTTAGTACCTTTATTTTCTGTACCCCAAGCTTAGGTCTCGCGTTTCCCTTCCTCCCCTAGTATGGAAAAAGCTAAAACAGCCCTTCTCTAGCAACAGGCCTCTGGCTGTTTATGAATCCTACTAGTAGTCTTGAGAAAATACTACCTCAAGAATAATCCATTGGATTTAACCCAAGATCTCAAGGGTCTTGGCGTCCGCTGGGTTATACGACGAGAAGTAATCGTCCAAAACCAGGTCATCAGCTGTGAGATCATGAGTGTTGCTTTTCAGGTTAGGGTAATGACGGAAGATCTGGGCGATCGTAACATAAATTTCGTCATATGCAAGACTAGGGGGTCGTTAGTTGTAAATGCTGCTTTAAAACTTAATCGATCAACGGGAATGATATGAACACTTACTTCATGCCAACACATGCTCTACTACCTTTACCAAATGGCACAAAGGCTTTGTGAAGACGCTGGGGGTCGGGTGCATTGACCCATCTATCTGGATCGAACTTGGCTGGCTCCGGGAAGTATTCTTCATTTCGATGTATCAACCAGGAGCTCATGGAAACAACAGACTATAGAGCAAAGTGTCAGGACTTTTTGTAGAACGTGGCAACGTAGTACTTACCCCGGCTGGAAGGTCATATCCGTGAAAATTAGCGCCTCCATGGGGAACTGTTCGAGGGAGCCTTCCAACGACGCCAAATGATAGCCTGAGGCCCTCATTTATCACACCAGTCTAGGACAATTAGCAGATGGTTATAGGTACTTCTTGCTTTTCTTACCAGGTATGGCAGCTTTTCCAGAACCTGAAATCTCATCACTTCATGATCATCAGGGAAAGCATTTTTTAGTTCCATGTGAAGCTTGCCATATACATTCTGGTCTGCGAAGACGTAACGGCAAATAGTAGTCATCGCGTTTCCAGTTGTATCGGCCGCGGCAGTGAGGACAGTGTAGGCTTCATCTTCAAGATGAGCTACAGCAGCTGGCTTTCGACGGTCATCAGGAGTCATGAGAGCTGAGAAGATAGTTGCTCTTCCATTGAGCTCAACAGATCCTACGTCAAGCTGTTTCTCAATGTTCCTCAACTTGCTGTTACAGTGCTTGTAATAGTTGTATTAGTTGTGTTGTCGTGAGAGCAGCAGCATTGGACTTACCCGTTGCATGTCAATAACGTTGGTCATTGGCGCACTGACGATACGGACAAGAGACTCGGGGATAGATCTCAAGACAGTCTTGAGCCATGGAGCCTGGCGAAAGATCCAGGCGGCAGGACCCAGGCGCAAAACAAGCATGAAGAAGTCGTACCCAAAGTCTGGCGTGTCCAACAATCCATAGCTTTCACCAAAAGCATACTCAGTGATGACGTCTATAGACACAGCTCGAAGAGCATGATGCAAATCCATTGGCTTCCCAGTTGCGATTGTGTTATCAATCGCTTTGCATACCTTGCGAGCCTTGTCTTGGACAATGTCTTCAAGGTCAATGACAATCTTGCGTGAGAAGAAAGAATTGAGGCCAGTTCGACGCTGGCGATGCAGTTCATTTGAAGGCGTTGTGAAGGAAGAGTTTTCGTTTCCAAAGGCGCCATAAAAATTCGCATCTTTGCTGTAACGACTTCCTACATAGTAGATTTTATCGTAGTTCTCAAGGTGACTGAGGTGCACCTCATCAGGCGTAATGCGGACAATAGGGCCTTGTAGCACATGCGGGTCAGCATCTATCAGGCCAATTCTATTGAAGACTAACCATATATCTCATGCAGTTTCTCAATTTGTAGATAAAAACGACTTCCACCCACGAAGCTGTAGTAGGTCTGATAGAGCCATGTGATAGCTGCCAGCCTGGGGCCTGGGATCTTGGCTAGGGGATGGAAATAAAGTCTATAGATGATGACACAAAAGATTGCTGCTGGGATAGCAAGAGATATTGCTTGGAACAATGTCAAAGACATGTTGGACGCCAAAAGCCCGGCTGTCATGTTGAATCGTGTTTGGTTTGGTTGCTGAATTGTGCTAGTTGACTCTGCGTTTCTGAGGAATACAGCCTTCTTGGTTAGTTATCCTTATGAACGAAGCTAAGTACACCTTGTATATCTCCGAATTCATCAGATGCAAAATTTTCTTCGCTAGTAATCATACATACGTGGCACTCACTTTTCTCGGAGGCAAAGTCACCGTATCCCTGTAGAAGGATGAACTACCTAATTCTGCTTCTTTCCGAGTTTCTTGCCAAGGTATCAGACTCAAAAGCCTGTTCACACCTACTTGCCGCTAAAACCACTCTCCTGCTGTAGAGCCTCTGTATGCGATCCGGCACACGTTGATTGTAACCCAACGATGCCACGTCGAATATAATACGTAATAGGTCAAGGTACGTAAGACTGAAGTTCATCGTAAAAGGCCAAATTAAGCTGATCTGAATAAGATTATGACGTGATCGTCTGACTACCGACAGATCTGGTTCTCCCCTCACTTAGATGCTGCATATATATGCCAGTTCGAGCAAGATGGATAAGACATCAAAGTGCACGGCAGTCAAGTTTGCGGGAAGTATCTGTACGGAAGTGTACATCACACAGTGGGACGTCAGGACCTGCAGTAGGCGTGCATGAAATCCATGTTACTCATAATTGAATGCGCCTAGTATATGACGATCTTTCCGAAACCTCATGTCGTAATTTGACGGCTATAAGACAAGGTCAACTCATCACCTCTATCTCTCAAACTAATCTTACACCTCAGCACACACCACTATCACAACCATGTCGTCAACCATAGAATTCGACTCGACGCTTAAGGACCTCTACTCACTGAGTTCTGGCGACGATGCCGAGATCCACCTCTGCTACACAATTCCAACAGTGCAGGTTCAGATGACGAGAGGAATCCCCATCTGCAAGAAATACGCCTATCAAGACCCTCTTTCCCACAAGGATAGCGGCGTCCAGGCCCGTATCTTTGCCCAGGTTGTACCTCAGCTGTTTGGCATCATCGCAGGCAAGATGAACCTCATCATGTTTGACCTGGACGGGCAGGGCGGGGGAGACGCGGATCTGCAGCCTCGAATAGACACGGAAAAGGTCATGCAGCAGATCTGTGAGTATCAGCGGCCGACAGTCACCTACGTGCGCAATCCTTCAGATGTCGCGATCCCCGAGGCGGCCAAACTCGGCCTGGCCAATCCAATGGACTGCCTCGAGCATCTCCCCGCCGCGGTCCCGCTTGAATCTCACTACCGGGCACTTTCCAAGCGGGAGTTGGTGTTCTCGGGCTTACCTACACCACCCTCCACGGTGATCGACACTCGTCTGGATCCAGAGCAAGTTCTTGACTCGCAGCTTCGAGCGAAAGAAGTAATCAGAATGCTCTCTTACGTCGAGAAAAAGAGTCTTCCGTTTGTGGTTAAGCTTCCCCAGGCCCTTTCTGGTCAGGGAACCTTCCTCATTCGAAATGAGT
The DNA here is from genome assembly GCA_014898925.1 of Fusarium nelsonii. Lineage (NCBI taxonomy): Eukaryota > Fungi > Ascomycota > Sordariomycetes > Hypocreales > Nectriaceae > Fusarium > Fusarium nelsonii. The sequence continues at coordinate 23,776 of JAAVUC010000405.1, forward strand.
CCGACAGGTCCGGAAGCCTGGAGGTTCTCCGAATAGAAGTGGATCGCATGCTTGTTCAGCTCAACAACTCCAACAATCATCTACATCCTACAAGCATTGTCGTGCAGGAGATTGTTCCTGGCTCCGCTCTCGCCATTTCCTTGTTTTTGCCCAAAGACGGGGAACCAATCCTGACTTCCTGCTGTGATCAATTCGTGTCTGAGGATGGCCATTGGGACGGTGGACATATCGACTACTCCCAGCAGTCTCGTCTCAAGGCTGAGTATCTGCCTATCGCTAGAAAGATCTCCGCTTACATGAGCCGTCTTGGGTATTATGGCCCGCTGGGTGCAGATATCATGACCGATTCTGAGGGAAATCATTTGGTGATCGATCTGAATACTCGCGTCACTGGTTCTCACCCCTTAGGGTTTCTCAAGGGCTTTTTCAGCGTCACGCGAGGCTTCAACGATGCTGCTGTCTTTTTCCCATTGTTCATTAATTTGAGTTTGGTCCAGTTTCGGGAGATATTCAATGCCGAGCTAGATGAGGGAAGGATCATCATTGCAGGCTGGTGCCATGAACAAGGGTTGAAGAGTAGTGTCACAACCATCATTGTTGCAGCCGAGGATCAAGAACGGTTGGGGGCACTTGCACAAAGGATCAAAGCGTTTGCAACACTCGATCATTGAGGAATGTTATTGGACATGGCCTTGCGTCAAATGCCGCTCATATACCGATCCAGCTTATCACAAGAATGATTACAAGATGCAGTCAGTCTTACATCCCTGTGTTAGTGCCACTTGTAATCTCCTGCGCGCCCGTGCCGTAGTGTCGTACAGTATGTGCGCTAGTTTTCGGAGACTTGGTGACCGGCAACTGGATCCGGTGAGACGGCCCGCTCCTAGGCGCAGAGCCCTGTAAAGTTACTGCATGCATAAGTACGGCAAAGCAAATACGGCAAGGGGAACATGACTCATAAACCGCAGTGACGGATTTGGATTCTTGTGTAATGATGCGGGGTTTGTCGTAAGCATATGTAATCCCTTTTGGCGAATGGGCAAATGGCTAAATTCCAGGGTCCCATGCGGAGGATAGGGGCGGGGTTACGTAGATCTCAGCATCGGCTTAGTTGTTATTGCGTACGTACCTGTATTGGATGGCTGGCTGTTGGTTGTTGTCGCGTCACGCGTGCAGTATTTTTTTTTTTTTTTCCCTTGTTCTCTTTGTTCCAATCCTCTCTGCCCCTTCTCCAATACATACCTACCGATACCTGAGTTCCATCCTCTTCCTTACAATTCCATCTATCGACGCATTGCCAGACGAAGCGTCATCGAGTAGGTACTAACTGACTTACATTCTTACCGTGTCCCGGTTAAATCGACTTGGCATGGTGTCCCCTTCAACGCCCAAATCTCAAGGTCCTCCAGAGGTCCCAACAGCAATTGAACCAGACAGACATCAGAATGTCGTCCAGGATAAACAAGAGGGCTTTGATGCTTGGATGCAAGTTGTGGGAGCTTTTCTCATATACACAGCAACATGGTGAGTTAATCTGCTACTAGCACCTTCAATACGTCCAGATGCTTACTAGTGAAGGGGTCTCTTGAGTGCATACGGCTCGTACGAAAAGTACTATGAGACAGTCATGCTGACTTCTACACCATCGACCGATATCGCTTGGGTCGGAACGCTGCAAGGTGTGATCCTCATTTGTGAGTTGCACTATCAGAATCCTCGTTAGTGATGTTTGGCGCTGACAATGATGAACTAAAAGTGGGAGGCGTTGTGACCGGTCCAATCTTTGACCGAGGATATTTCAGAGAGCTCCTTATTGTTGGAACACTCGTCACAGTGCTTGGCGTCATGATGTTGAGCTTAGCCCACCGTTATTATCAGGTCCTCCTTGCCCAGGGAGTCTGCGTCGGCATTGGAAGTGCAATCCTCTATGTACCAAGCATCTCCCTTGTTGCCTCCAAGTTCGAAAGACGCCGGGCTTTGGCCGTCTTCTTTGCTACGTCGGGAACAGCTATTGGTACGACCACCTCCCCTTGATGATGGTGCGTGCACAGTACTAATTCAAGCTTCTAGGTGGCATCATCTACCCTATCATTTTCACAAATCTTCAGCCAAGGATCGGATTCGCATGGACTACACGTGTTCTGGGTTTCGTCACCCTCGCTGAGCTCATTGGAGCATTGGCCATCATGCTGCCAGCCACCAGAGGCAAGCTTTCGCACAAAGTGCGCTCTCTTCTAGACCCAACGGCTTTCCGTGATCCTGCCTTTATGGCATTTTGCCTTGCCTTATTTCTTATGTGGATTGCATACTGGGTGCCCTTCTTTCTGCTTCCACTCTATGCGCAATTCAAAGCCGGTGCAAGCTCCGAGCTATCATTTTATGTTCTGGTCATTTGCAATGCCTCTACTATACCCGGTCGGTATCTGGCGGTTCCAATGTCAAATAGGTTTGGCCCATCGTTGACTATGGCTGGATTTGCATTTGTCTCCAGTATTTTGTTCTTCGGATGGGTCGGTGTTGACACTATCGCCTCTACCATCGTCTGGGCTGTGCTCATTGCTCTGTTCATGGGACCTCTCTCTGTCATATACCCTATACTTGTCCCTCGACTGTCGCCGAATCCAGACCTTGTTGGTACGCGAATGGGGATATCATCGGCCGCGGCGGCACTTGGGACCTTGATTGGGTTTCCAGTTACATCTGCCTTGAATGATATTGAAGCTGAAAGTTTCTGGAAGAGTCAGGTTTTCAATGGCTGTTGCATGCTAGGAGGATCTGTGCTAATGATCTATGTCCACTACAAGACGACCAAATCACCTTGAACACTTAAGGTGTCGCTTTAGCTATAGCGACAACGTTGAGCAGTCGTTATTTATATGTATACCCCGAATACAATAAACTTTTCTGCTCAATTACATCGTTTCTGTTATTTGTTGTGGGTAGCTGTTACTATCACTGGCTACTTAGCTACCAGCCTTTGGTCGACTCTTATATGCGCTAAAGATGAATGCTGCACCCAGAGCCATTGAGCAAGCTCCCCAGATCTGCATGTAAAGGTATCTGCCATCGCCATGCTCAATTAACTTGCCTGCAATTGGCGGGCCCGTCAACGCCGCGAATGAGCACATGGTCAGAATCATTCCCATCCGTGTACCCATCTTACTATGATCGCTTGTTAGACTTGGCAAACCGGCCATGCCTACAGTCTGTATACCACCGCAAACAAAGCCGAACAAGCTTGCAAAGACGAACACACTCGTGATGTCCTTGACGCCCAGCCATCCTATGTACCATCCACAACCCCTCT
>JAAVUC010000406.1:0-32238 GCA_014898925.1 Fusarium nelsonii
CAAGACAGGCTCTGTCTCTCCCTTGCGCTTGTACTCATCCGCCAAGCTATCCTCTGCCATGCGGTGACTCTCGTACACGGCACTGACGGGGAACACAAGCAGAAGAGCGAGGGCGGGGCGGGGAATGAAAGCGAGGAGGTCGGGGTCGGTTAGAGAGTAGACGTCGTGCATCTCGAGAGCATCAGAAACACCGAGTTTGTGGATGAGGGTGGTCATAAGTTGAGGGTTGGCTTCGAGGGGGATAAAGGCTGGGCAACCCTCGCCAGGGTTGGGATCAGTTGTCAAAGACATTTTTGGCAGTGTGATAGCGATGCTATATCGAGGTGGTGTTGTAGATGCAGGTAGAGGATGTAATGCGAGGTACCGGTATGATGATAGTGGCTGGTCAGCAAGCTGGGAGAGCTGAGGCATGAACCCCCACGTAGGTATGGCTGGTGGGGCTATGCTGATGACGTCGCTAAACACCTCATTTCGTTGCCTCTAAGGTACCGAGGCTTGCATGAACTGCGGTTGTGTCATAAGACGGGTATTCATTCAATCGAGTGCACATTTTTAGGTATCAACTCATGAGCAGTGATAAGTTATTAGTAGACAATTAAGAAATTCACCCGGAAGCTTGTCAACAACTAATCACATTCAATCAGTTGATTCCTGGCCAAAGGATGTCTTGACTACGTCGGTATAGGGTAACCTCACCACAAACCATCATCTCCAACCCGCTGATCAGACTCAATTAATCTCGCTTTAATGAGATACTACGCAGTAGTCTACTCTGTAGTCAGTCGCCAATCGCGTCAAAGTCGGTCCAGGAACAAGCGACCGAAAATCATCGCATTGACTGCTGATCCCATTCTCCTAGAATTTTCCTAGCGGCTGCGATCAGCGCTGCCATCTCAATTACCATTTTTAGTCTGTGTCCGGCTCGAGACCAAAATCTTTAGGTTACTTGTTGTTAAATGACAAGCATCGTATAAATAGATTTGGGCTGAATCGCGATAAAGTGGTGTAGAAAAGAAAAAGAAACAAAAAAAGCAATTCTGGGGCAATCTTACACGTCATTGAATAGTACTCATGTGCTATAAACAAGATCGTACATGAAACATTAGTACAATTAATCGGATGCAATGCTACGAGAAAATAGGGTCAAAAGTCTCATCGTCGGAGTTGCTTACTCTTCCCATCATTCATTCTATTACAGTTACAATAGACCGGTCTCGATGGCAACATCGCGGAACCGGTCTATGCACTAGTGACAAAGTGATTGAGATCAGCTGCCGTAAAGTAAACCCTTGACGTTGTACAAGTACCGATGTGGGTAGAGTTTTGGTAATATAAAAGTTACAACCAAAGCCATGAGCATAAACACAAACATATCACAAGAATAATAAATACCACATGGCAATTTATATTCGAAACACATGGTATCATCGGTAGCGGCCCGTTCCTGTGTTCATGTAACGCAAATGACCTGGTTAGTTGCCGAATGTTACAATGATGAACGTTGCTTTGCCATTGTCACTGCAGCCGACATTGTATCCGTATAGTGTAGTATAATTCTTCTTCCCTGTCTCGGAGACAATCCATTCTTCGTTTCGCTTAACAAACTGTCTAATACAACCCTCAAGGGTCGTCCGTCCCCTGTAGATAAAGGTAAGGTCAGCCTTGTAAAGGCATCGCAAAACCCACTACGGGAATCTCCTTTTTGTACTGTTTACCCTCTTATCTCCTTTTTTTAACAGAATTCCCGAACCAAGCAGTCGGTCTCGCTTGGGTAGTAATACCGTGTTGTCGGTCATGCCTACGGAGTATAGATTCCGCGTGTTTTATAAGCCGTGGCTAATATGATTGTACTAACCTTTGTAGTCATATCTCATTTATTTGCTTCATGCACGTAACGAGTAACAAAATATATTGTATGTGCTGTATGTGTCAGGTAGACTTCTTGTTTGAGCATACAGTACACTTCGTTACGCAGGCTAAAAAAGTAAAACCATCCTTGTTGATCAGAAACCAGATTCGGAATATCGCCACGCCGTTTCAAAACTTTGAAAGGATTTTAAGATGGATGGCGTCAGTCGGGGTAACGGCTTGGATGTCACAAACATAGGTTAAAAACAAGCCTCTTTTTTTTTTTTTCTTTTTTTTTTTTTGCCTCATCCTCCCTTTTTTTTTTTACCTCCACTTACGAATGTCTCTTCAACAAATGCCAGGCCGTTGCACCATGGACAACATTTCTTCCTGGCACTCAGACAATTGCAGCCGCCCCTGAACACAGTTGTGGCCCCTGCATCGATCAAACTGGTGCAGTGTATTCTGGGCTTGTTCCAGGGAGGGGAATAGAGTTCAGGGGTGGTCCTGGTCAGCGGCTGGTGCTGCAAGTAAGACGCCCCTGATCTGGTTTCTGGGGGGGAGGACAATCGGCCACTCTATCGCTGTGATTCGACGATCTTGAGACAAAGGAATATGTCTTAGTAGAGAGGAATTATATGTGTGGGGTTTTTAATGGGAGACCAGAATGAATTGAATACCATTTAAAAGCAAGGAGTTGGTTTCTTGAAGAACTTGTATCAAATTGTAGGACAACGCAAAGCAACACAACACAACATAACGCAACGCAAAACAACGCACAGATGGACCGTGGTCTGTCACTTTCTATTAGCCTGGTCTTACTCCTTTTAAGCCCGTTCGCATCCATCAGGTCCATCTTGCGTTGACCCTCTTTCGTCTCCTCGCGTCATCGTTAGTATGCTTACCCCTGTACTTGTCCCCATTAACCAAGTGTCTTGTCTGTTTTCGGTCAAGGATCTTTTTTTAAAGGAAGCTTGCACGGAAGATTCTCTACTAACCAGGTCAGGGAGTGTGAGAACAAGCCCCCAAATGAAATGCTATGACTTTGTCTCTGTCACTACGCGCTGTGATAAGACTGCGTGCGTGCGTGCGTGCGTGACTGGACTCGTCTGGACTCGTCTGTTCGGCTCGTCTTAAAAGTCTAAAGCCCCCAGAATCTATCTGATTCAACCGTTTTGGCTTGCATTAGTTAGTTCAAACATCCACTGTGACGGAACTCCTCGTTTCTTTTTCTCTTCTCTCCCTCATCTCTGTTTCTCTTTCTGTTTCTACTAAAAAGACGCCTTCCTTCATACCTTCCTTTTTTCTTCGAGTACCTTCCTTGCCTGCCCCTCTCTTGATTTACCTTGCGCATACTTTTTTGTTTCAGCTCGGAATGCTCTCGCCTTCCTTGAGACTTCACTTTTAATTACTCGACTGCTTAGTTGTCAAGTAGATTTACTAATAACCAGCTGATACCTCCCTTGATGCCAACCTGCCATATGGCAGGGTGACGGTCATCATCATGGGCTTCTTTAGCAACATTTTTGCGCGCAAGTCCAATGCGAAGAGGGTTTCAGTCCAGGGTCAAGAGTACAATGCGACGGTAGCTTCAATCCCTCCAATTCAAGGTATGTACGCAAACAAGACACCAAGAACGTGCTAACAAAGATCTAGGAACATATCCAGTCTCCGGAAATGGCCCCAACATTTTGGGTCAATTGCAACGAGCAGCCAGAAAACGAAGCCAAGCACAGCTCTCGACTGTATCACGAGATGTCGATCATAGCCATAACTCCGGCGCATCTCATTCCATGTCCCGATTTAGAGGTCGATCGTTTTCAAGACCAACCACAGCGCCCAACCAAGCCGATGTTCAAACTTCACGACCACTTTCCTTTGCGCGCAGCATTCGGAGCTCAACTTCGGCCTGGAGTGTTCCCGAGAAACAGACAAGAGGTCATACCGAGAAGCCACCTCCAGTGCCATCCATCCCGACTCACCACCGTCGAGAGAGCTCAGCTGATTCGTTCCAAAACAAGCGCAATTCGTTTATAGACGTTCTTGATGCGCAGGGGGAATTTAAGCCTTCGAACTTTCGCTCGCGCCTTTCAGCTACTGGGGCACGAGAATACGGAGAAGACGTTGCCGAGAGAAACCTGGGTGAGAACGGTGTAGACCTTAATAGCGCCGCTACCAAAGCTTTCTACCGTCTCTCCGGCAGTGGGCATTTCGTATTGCCCACTAACGAGCCTGATTACGAAGAAGAGGACGATGACGATTGTGCGCCTTATCCTGGTGTTCCGCATGGTGACTCGGGGACAAAACGGGATAATTGGTCCAAGCCTAGTAGTTCAGCAGTTTGGAGGAGATCATACTCTGGCCCAGTTGGTAATAATCTGCTCAGACACAGCAAATCGCACCTTCGCGAGAAGCGTTCCGAGTCTCCTCAAGCGAGTCTGAAGCCATCAACATCATCAAAACAACACCGCAGGAGATCGTTCAATGCATTTGCTTCTCCCCCAGAAGAAGAAGAGAGTCGCAAACCAAGACCCCTCAGTTTACACCCCTCAATCTCGAGCTTTTCCTACGACAGACCCTCAACACCTCCAACTCTCTTACCGCCACAATTGTTACAACCAGAATTATCACCACCACCATTGTCACCAGCATCAGCATCACCCCCACCAGTACTGCGGTCTAGACCAAAGACAAGTGAAGGTCGAAGTCGAGGAAGGAGTTTTGCCCGTGTCGAGATTGACACTGTTGAAGAAGATAACGAGGATTTCGCACCATTTCCATCTGTACCCTCGCGGTTCAGACTGCCTGAGCAATTGTCAAACCCATATCTCGAACCGAATTATGCTTGTGATCGTGTGGATACACTCAGCGCCCGTCCGGAATCGTATCATGGAGGATTGGCCCTTTCGTTCACCTGCAGCGATATCCCTCATCTTTCACGACCTACCAGTTCCTCGTCCATGGACAAGTCATTTAACCGAACTCGCACCCTGACTAGCATTCGCAGCCAGCGTCTCGATGATATCAACGAGCACATCCCTGTGCGAACATCATCTTTATTCAAAGGACAGGCATGCGTCACACCATCAACAATGTCCTCTGGCTTCAGCAACCCATTCCCCAAATCCGTGGGCCAACACACCCCGAGTACATCCATCGATGCATCTCTACCCCCATCAATCAAGATGCATCCTGAGCACGAACAGAACAAAGCATTGAGCGAAACCAGTTACTACCACCCAGGCGATGATGACTTTTCCGCCGATACATTAGTTCCTTCACGCAGGGAAGTCGAGCGGGACCTCCGTCACCCCATGAATGAAGGCATCAATCTGGATCTCTACCTCTCTGACGCAAGCGAGGACTCGGTGGACTCTTTTGTCGCATGGAAAGAGAGACGTCGCAACGAAGAAAGTCTTCTTATGAAGGACAACTACGGCACAGCTGGCGCGGGACTCCCAGGCCTCTTTGAACCTCTACCAATTCGCAAAGCTCCAATTGAACCTCTTCCAATTCCTCAAATCCCTACCGAGCCTGTTATTACCAAACGTCCTAAAACACCAAAAAGTCCCCGACGACCTAGCACACGAAGTAGCAAGTCAACACCCAACCGATCACAACAAAGATCACGACAGAGCCGCAGTCGCACCAACACACCCCGCCGCACCCACCAAACATTTAAATTTGATGAAGACTCGGACTCCGCTTGGGAAAGTGACATCCCTTCTGCTCCTACAGCACCCGGCTTTGTTTCGCTTGCCGATCTCGGTATCGACATTCGTGAACTCGGCTGGGACCAGTTTGGCCTGACAGAAGCCGACGATGCGAAAGTGGATATGCAAACAGCCATGAAGCTCCGCAAGGCGATGGAGAACAAGAGGCGACGACAGAGGGAAGAGGAAGAAGCTTGTGCCGCTGATGTTGAGGACCATTGAATGAGATATGAATCAGCGACTGGAGTTACTGAATTGGAATACGATACCTGACGGGATTTCTTTTGTATAATGAATTTAAGGCGCAAATTGGTATAGGATGACACGTCTTCGTACGTTAGCATTTTCAGGATATGGGGATTTCCAGGCTATAACACTATTCTTGATACCAAGACAACCTTCTGTTTCTTATAAGCTGCGATTTGGGTCCAGATGATACATATCTTTGAAGACGTGAATTCTTGGGGGCCAAAAGCGAACAGTGTTTTGGCTTAATTGGTCATAACCATGCTTCGTCCTCAACGACAAAAACAGGATGTCCTCGAGTATCTCCAACACCATGAAGACCATTACAAACTTCAAACAAGTCAAAAGAATACCGACAAACGGCAAAAATATGATATTTGCCCCGTACTGGAATCGAACCAGTGATCTTCGCATTACGAGTGCGACGCCTTACCACTTGGCCAAGAGGGCGAGCTTTATTATTAAGCGCTCAATCAGTATACTCATATATACTCTGACAAAAGATAACACTTGCACTCCTATCTCCTTGATTCAATCGCTTAGACAGTATTGCGCTGTACTCCTACCAACCTCTTTAGACAGCCGTACCATGGTCCATATTCTCCATATTCTCCATATCACTCGCTCCAAAGTCACAGTCGCAGCCCAGGAACTTTCTGGCCGCAGCCATGTTCCCACCAAAGCTGTCAAGTAGCTTAAGTGCCTCTTTCGCAGCCACAATCTTGCCGTAACGCCCACTGTTTGATTCGTGGCTTGTGATAATCTTTGAGTGCACTTGAAATGCCGATAGCACAACGTTCTCTGTCAAAACGGCCAAACCACGATCTTCATCCGGAGGTATGATATCCGAGGCCACACGCCAATTTGCACATCCAACCTCCTGTTGCATCCTTTTGGCAAGGAATGTGACAGGGTGCTTCTTTGCAAATGTGTCATAAAGAGACATGTCTTCAAAATACGGGACAATAAACTTGTTGAAGAAGTCCTCAACGACAGAATAGTCGAATTTCGAATCCACAAACATAGCCCCAATAAGTGCCTCGATCGAATCTGCGTATGCCTTTGGTGGCGGTGTCGCGTTAAGCCAAAAGTCCATGCGCATTGGAGTTCCTTGCTTTTTTGCTTCTTCACGAGCAGTCTCTTCAGCTACCTCAAGTTCGATCACATAATCTCGAATTTGGCTGATAAGCTGGGAAGTGTTGGCTAGAAGATAATGGTGTAGATTGAGTTTGACGCATAGGCAACCCAGAAATTGGTTGGAAACCATCGCCATCTTGTGCTCAGTCAACCACTGTGGGTCAGCGAGGGGATACTTCACAAACAGGTACTCAACAATGGCCATGTCAAGGAGAGCATCACCCAGGAACTCAAGGCGTTGGTAGTGTGGCACATTCCCAGAGTAAGTGTAAGAGGGATGCGTGAATGCACTCTGGAGCAGTGGTGCAGACTTGAAATGGTAGCCGGTAGCCCCTGAGATCTTCTGCACAAGTCTTCGTTGATTGGCGTTTGGATTGGCCTTGTGCCATTCTGGAACCTTGAAAGTTGCATAGTATTCATCATAAGCCATCATTGTGTGGTATGTTGACTTGGACATCTGTGTCACGGCTTTCACGGCCATGTTCATCTTGTCATCCTTGCTCGAAAGGTATGCAGCGCCAATGAGAGCCTCGCAAACGTCCGCGATACTTTTGTCCGCCAGCCTTTGACGTATCGTTGTTTTGAGAGCTTTGCCCTTTATCAGTTTGAGATCTGGGTACCAAGTTCGTCTGTCAAATGCTAGCGATCGTATGTACTCGGGGAGTTTGCAGTCAATAGCAGTGTTGAAGAGGTTCTGGTTGCAGATGAGCAACATGCGCTGCACATGGTATTGGCATTCGTCTCCTCGGGGCCTCAGTACAAAGATGGCGATTGTGGTAGCCATTTTGAGAAAAGAATCACCAAGGAATTCCAGCCGTTCATAGTTGGAGCCCATACCAGCCTGAAAGTTGATTTGTTGTTTATCATGCTCATTAGTGTTGTCGCTGTCTTTGGTCATTGCTTCAAGGGCTAGTGCTGGAGGAATGGACAGGTTGAGAAGCTCACAAGCATCCAGAGCGATCAAAGCGGAGTCGATTCTGTGAATGATGGCCGGGAACTTGAGTGCCATAGAAACGACGTCAATTGGTAGCTGGATACGTCAGATACGTCCTGGACTTAGGGTGTTGACTTACAGGTGACACTTTGAGAGGCTCCAGGATGATGAAGCAATCTTTGTTGACCCCCTCATCGACTTGGAACTCGTCCAACAAATTTCGTCGCAATGAGAGAAGTTCTGCTCTGACGACCGGCTGATCATCTCGCCACTGGACCCTTTGTCGGGATTTTAAATACAGACTGTTGCTGTACTCTTTGATAGTAGGTTCCACAGACCGATAAGCACGGCTTCTCGACTCAGGTACTCCCTCTGGTGTAGGATCAGAAGGCTTCTTTGACTTGTCGATGCCTTTGATAATAAGCTTGCGTCCTCCATCATATGGATCAACTACAAGCTTGTCGGCAAAAAAGTCTTCAGGTGCATTCTCCCATTCGAGACTGTCGTTGGCTTCGACAAGATTGACAGTATCCCAGTCGATCTGTGGTACTTCGTTCAGATTGGTGTCTTTGGTGGAGGGAGCAAGCAGATAAGGAAACTGATCGCAAGTGGCATCAAACTCTTTACTGAAAATATCAACAAACAGTTTGTGTGTGAAAGTAGTCAACCCTTCAGCCTCTTGCGTCGTTAAGTGGAGAGGCTGCTGAGAACATGCCAGTTCAACGACAGCTGAGCGTCCATTGCCAAAGAACAGAGGAACTGGAGGTAGTTTTGGAAGCGGTTTGCGCGAAAAAAGAATCAACGATCGGCCACCTCGTTCTTCCGACATCTCATTCTTCATATTGAGAGTAATCGTTGTCGGGAAAAAGCCTGTCCATTCTCCTCGGAGACCCCAGATGTTGGGCCTTAGACGCATGTCATGCTCAGCCTTTTTGTTCGGACTAATGCCCACCCGAGCATTGCGCATAGTGTGAACTTGTTTCTTGAAATTGGGTTGAAGGTGTCCATCTATACGCTTGCTCGCAATAAGCTTTTTGCAGGCTTCAAAGGCCGCAGAGCACTTTGCCAATAACTTGCTTCGCTGTGGATGACCTGTCTGAGAGAGTAAAGGTGAATTTGGTGGTAAATTGACAGAGGCAACGTACTGGGTCATCACCCTGTAGACGTGATATTCGGCTTTAAATTGGCCGTCATCACCTGTTGACAAAGTTGATGCGAATCGTGACAAGATTTCAAGGCTCGAAGGAAATGTAAGACGTGCACCGGTTGAAGGTACCTCGTACACGTTGTGTCGCAGTCGCTCAATCTGTCTTTCCATCTCCTCATCGAATGAATCATCTTGAAGTTTTCGCTCAGCAGGTAGTCTCAGACAGAACTTTTGAAGGGCTGTGGCATCTCTCGCTGCTTGCTTTAAACTGCGGACCTGTTTCATGTTGCCGTCTTCCAACATAGTAATGTATCGCGAGGATGCATGTCTGGCACGTCCCTTGGATTGTAGATACTGTATGACAGAAGAATACAGATCGAATCGAATCACAAGGTCGCAGTCCGGAACGTCGATTCCTTCCTCGGCGACTGACGTCGCAAAGAGACAATTGATCTCGCCGTCTTTAAACTTCCTTAAGGTCGAACATTGCTCTCGAAGGGACATGTTGCCCAGGTTTGCGCTCCGACCTTGGTGACCAATCTGCTGTGGTTAGCCCTTGTTGTCAAAAATGGACTTGGAACTAACCATATACCAGGCAACCACGCCCGGAATTGCCATGGAAGCATGGTTGTACAGATCCGCAAGCAAGCAAGCTGTGTGTCTCTGTTCAACGAAGATGATACAGCGTTTTTTGTCATCAACCGTGAAAGCATGAACCAGGATCTCATGTAGACATTTCACCTTGGCAGACAGCTCTGGTGAAGTAGGGTTAATGTTACCAAATTCGTGATCCTCAACCACTTCTCGCACATGCTTAACAGCCTCTTGTGCTTTGTCTGCCCTTGCCACTACCTGCTCTGAAACACCAAAAAAAGTTACCCGAGTTCTGTCTCGAAGCCGTTCAGTCTCATCTTCGGTTATTGAGAGTTGCCAATATCGGTCGGCACACCATGGGCCAAGAGTTGACGAGATGTCTTTGGCAAAGTTGAGGGATGCCTTGAATTCCCCATTGCGCGATACGAGCTTAAAGATTGAATCCCAAAGCGGTGTCTTTGTCTCGTCTGGTATTCCAAGTGTGTCATACTTGACTGTCTGTTCAACTTGAACCTGGAAAGCCATTGTTTGCATGAGCACCTTGTCAGAGAGTGTAGCGATCTCACAGTCAAGGGTTTTCTCAAGCTCAATGGCCAACTCGCTAACATCTCTTGTCTTCGCATCCACAGGTGAAGCAGTCATTCCGAGGACTCGAGGTCTTTCACTCTTGTGGGTAGTATAGTAATATCGCCTCATTATTTCTGCGTAAACATGCTTCTTCTTTGCGTGGTGGGCTTCGTCGAAGACGAGAAGGTTGATGCTATCCATTGTGATGAAAGCATTGTTTAGACAGTCAAGTAAGATGTGGGCAGTGCAAATCACGATCATGTTCTCACTAAATTGAGTATCCCAGTACTTTTTGTCTTTCGTCAAGCCACGGGTGTCGCCTGTAAACATGGCGATTGAGTGACCTCGAAGGTTGTTGTTGAGTACGCCATACTGCTGCTCGCATAGCGCTACTTTCTCTACCAAAAAGAAGGCTATTTTCTTGGGGTTTCCAATAGCACGCGATTCTACTTCTTGGTCGACGTGGTGTTGAAGCAGCATGACAGAGATCAAGGTTTTACCGGAACCTGTACTTGTTAGAATGTCCAACGTCTTGACATGAAACCGGTAGCTACCTGTGGGTAGAACCACAATTAAGTTCTTTTCTTTGGCTCTCTCGAAGAGCTCTGTTTGGTATTCTCGGGGAGATTGAATAATCGCGCGACTGTCAGCAGCACTTTGGTCGAGCTTCTTGAGATCCTTGGAAGCGTGAGCTTTTCTTTGGGCCGCGAATTCTTTCAAGGCTTGTTGATCACGACGCTTCTTCTCTGTGATCTTCTTTGGCCTCGAATCTTTGACGGTGAAGCGATATCGAACGCCATGATCGTCTTCGTCTTCGTCCTCAGTTTCGGCGGAGTTGGGATCATCCACTCCATCTTCGGGTTCTTCTTGAGGGGCAAGAGGAGGTGAGTCTTTAGGGTCGCCAGTATTCTGATCTGATGAATGGATGCTTTTCTCGACAGTACTTTCGGATACAGGTGTTTGCATTAGAGACCGTATTGGCAATACACTGTCGCTTTCTGCGACCATGGTGAGGGTGGCAGGCGGGTGGCAAAATAAACCGCACACCGTGAAGGCTTGACAAAAAGTCTAGCCTAAGCCCTTAGCTAAGTCGCCTAAAGCTATCCTAAGCTCTTTTGTCGTCCTTATCCTGTGTATAGTGGAAGGGTTGGTGTGCGGGTTATTTCCTGAACCACCTGGGTGAGTAGTAGTCGTAGCTGGATGGAGAACGAAAGTACGGAGAACTTTGACACTCCTACAAAAGAATGAAAGGGACGAAATAACTTTATACATAGAGATGAGTGAATGAAGTTGGTGGTCGGGAAGAATGGAATGTATGCGCGGATAGATGCATTAGTGTGACAGCTGGCAACGGACGGAAGGCACTGTCAAACACAACTTCCGTTTAGAATCAAGTAAAAAGTCATGTGCAAACTTGATATCACCTAATGATGGAAACAATTGGAAACATTTCATGTTGAACAATCAGGATGCAATGCCACTTCAGGTCTACAAAATATTCTAATGCAACAAGCAAATTCGCATCACAGTTCTGGCTTGAGCTCAAGTTTATATCCAAGCGAGGGCATGAGTTAGAGGCAGACAATTTACACAACATCCATTACATGCTTTATGGCATCATTTAATAACGATGACCACCTATGATCATTCGTGTAATGCAAGCGACTTGTCTCCTTCCTTATCCCACGAAGCGAAGAGCGGCCCCCTACTTCCAAACCACGCATAGCCAAGGAATATACAAGTGGAAGATCCAAAATCCCCATCAACCTCTCGAAGAAGCATATGAATCCATCAATCAATGCCCGTACTTACATTGCTCGCTCCTCCACCCATCGAGCCTTTCCATGTATGATCTGCCTCAAATGCCGTCCCTGCATAATCTGCTTGCTCTGCCCTCACAGCAAACTCTGCTCTATCAGCATACCGTACGCCCTCTACGTTAATCTTCGGAAACTCCACAACAAGCTCGTTTGGCTGTATCAAGCCGTTGGATATCTTGGGTATCGCGATCTCGCCACCTCTGTCGATGCGAAAAGCTGTGTGGGCAAAATGGGCACGCGTTGATACCGCAGCGTATGTCGCATGTTGGGCAGAAAATGCATACTTTGTTCTCGATGCGGGGGCATGCGTGGGAGTAGGAGAGTTCCTGTTGAGCATGCCAGCTGCTGTTTCAGGATTGTTAGGCTCGGCTGCGGTGGACTTCTTTTGAGAGGACCTGACAATGAGCTTGATGCGGCCAGAAGACGGAGGATCGCTGCCACCTGGGCCAGCTTTTGTCTGTCCCTTGGTCGGCGTCTTTGGGATGCTGACGGTCTTTTTAGTTCCGCCTCCCTGCGCGTCACCTTTCTCTGCAGTTCCAGTACAAGCTTGACCTTTCTTCTGGCCTCGGCGTCCTCCAGCATTCTTTTTGGGCGTCACATTGTCTTTCTCGTTCGCCTTGACAGTCGCCTTCCTTTTTCTACCGCCCTGTCCACCAGTCTTCTTGACAGCAATCTCTTTCTTTCTTGTCGGCTTCCTCGAAGATTTCTTCTTGGGACAATACTCGTCGTCCTTCTCTGGCTCTGGAAGGGGAATATCGTCCAGATTCGTCATACCCTCATCCTCGTCAAAACATTCGTCACTATCCTCTTTTTGCTCCTCGTTGGCTTCTTCAAGGAAACCTTGATACTTTTCGAGCATCTGACATAGTTGAAAAGAAGGCAGGAGAGGCGATGCGTCCTGTTCATATCGTCCACGCTGAGCAACGGCTTCGGGCGAAGAGCCGAAATTGTTGTGATCAGGTTCATCGGGGGCGTTGATGATTTCATCTTCTTGTTGCTCGCAGTAAGTCCGTGCCCAGTGTTGACTTACTTGTGCAACCGGTTTACTGACTGATTGTCGAGCAGGACCTAGAAAGCTGCCAGCCCAACTCGGCTGAATAGGGGCCAAGTCGCTACGATGCTCCCTCCGAGCGATCGAATAGAAATCCCTTGTCTGCGCGTTTTGAGTACCTTTCTCCAATTGACGATCGATCCCTCGGCCATCTCTACCTTCAGTACCATCCAACGCTTCGTAACCAAGATCCTCGTCATCACGTCCCGCGATGCCCGCAACCTGTCTTGCATAGAAAGGAAGGCCCCGTGGACGGTACGCAGACTGTGATGGGAGAGGTCCTCTTTCTTGCTCTACGAGAGTGGACAACAGTTCGTGTACGTAAACGCCTTGTACGATGTCATAGCTCTCGGGGGCCATCCTTTGAATAGCTGATCTAATCATTTGTTGCTGGGCGGGTATTGGGTATTGGCCATGTGGCTCCGGTATGAGGGAGAACAAAGGGGTTTCTCCACAAGGAAAATGATTCAGGTTTGCGCCTCCATCTTGTAAATCTGGCTGCTTGCCTTTGTCCAGTGCTTGAGCGTTCTCATCGGACGCTGTTCCTCTCTTGCCTTTGATCGCATCTGAATCGTTTTCGTCGCCTCTAACCGGAGCAGAAGGCAGTCTGTCCGAGGATATGTTTTGTAGCCCGGAGCAAAACTCTGACTCAGGCTGCTGCAAAGACCTCATCAGAGTCTTCGCGACCTCTACTGGGTTTAGCCAACCCAGCCCAGCAGAAGCCAAGATTTGCTCCTTGTCGACGACTTCCTGGATAAAATCCCACTCGATGTTCAAGCGCAGAAAGCCAGACAAAGTTCCCCGGGTGAAAGCCTCAAACTCCTCTACTATTTCCGGGATTTCCAAAGGACGCAAGAAATTGATTCCCATCAGTCTGTCTTCTCGGGTTATCTGCTCGGCGTGGAAAAGGGGACGATATTCTTGCAGAAGTTCTGCGACTGTTTGCCTCTTCTCAAGTGCATACTCAAGAAGTGCGGCATGTGGGATCTGTTGGACGTTTTCTTGCCATGTTTCCCAAACAATGTACTCACGGATGTAGGTTTCAATAAAATCATGGACTTGGCGATGGCTAAGATGTAAGAGTAGAGTCACTATTTTTGCAAAACGGTTCTGTCTGTTAAGTATCCATAGAATGACCCATTTGACACCCCATGAGAGATTGTCCTATGCCACTCTATGGTTGTCTGGTCTTTCTTGGGGCAGCACCAATACCTGGTTGCTTATTTCTGCCTCGTCAATGGCATCCTATACCCATTCGACGTCGTCACGAAATAATGCTTTAGCAGCCATCTTCTCTTCATCAGTAAGAGGGGGCTCCTTTTCGTCTTTCTTCTTAGGCTCCTCAGAAGAGACGTTTGCAAGCTCATCACGTTGCTTATCCCTCTCCACTCTGTATCGTTCCGCGAACTTCTCCATAAGGTAAAATGCCTTGTGATTGTAAGGCACTTGTAGGTCCCCGATTTCAAAGAATGCGGGGCTGCTGTTGTATCTAAACAGCAATTCGGGATCAAAACCATCCCTGACAGCTGTGATGTTCGCTAAGCGTGAGGCCATCCAGGGGTTTCGGGGATTTTGGAGTTCCTCATAGGTCTCTCCACCAGGGTCTCGTCTGGTGCGAGGCCTAAGAGCCTCGGGCGGTAAACGTCTCAAGATAGGCACCGGTTGAGCTCCAAGGAAGGGCTGTTGGTTTTCGGGGGGATTAAATCTTGAAGGACCCTCTGCCCCGCTCCTTTCAACGTTGGGAAGACGAATTTGGCTTTGAGGTTCATTCTGTGGTCTCGACGGTCCTGGGACTGGTGGTCGTTCTTTACCACCACGCGGTCTCTCAGGTATCGGATTCTTGCGAGGTCGGCCTCTGGGTCTCTTCACTGGTGGTTGAGGGACTTGAACCGCTTCGTCTTCAACAAGGGGTCTCTTAGAATTTTGTGCTGCTGAAGTTTGAGGTGGGTTCACAGGCAGTCTGCTAGGGTTGACATAGGTAGCGTTCTCCTCGGGGTATGCTCGCAACAAGGCCGGATTCTCTGGCGGTGCGAATAATCGACGTAGACGTTCGCGCTCTACAAAGTTGCTCTGCTGTAGTGGAGGAGGAACGTTGGGAGTCGAAAAGAAGGGGGCCTCGTCATGTTCCTCTGGTTCGTACGACGCTCTGTCACTGTTCCAAGTGATGTTCATGCGAGAGGACCGAGTAGAAAGCACTTTTGGTGGTGAATCGGCCATTTTGGGCTCTTATTCAAGATACTAAGCGATGGCTTTGGTCGTTGAATTAGAGAGTGTCTGGGAGTGTCGCATAAGGTTGAGTACGGGCGGGTCAGACCGAAACACCAAGTACACGGCAGACGTAAAAGTACAATAAGTTATTGCGTAAAAGAATATCCTTCGATCGATGTAGACTGTGAGCGTTTAGGGGAAAGACTAGGCAAGTATGGTGCAAGTGTTGGAGTTGGGGCAGTGATTGTGAGTAGTAAACGCAGATGAAGAGTCGGAATCAGAGACGCGAACTCGTAGGCAGCACCTCTGTGTTTGTGTTGAAATGCTGATGGTTTTTCGTAATCAATAAAGTACCTGCTTTGATCTTTGCTTGCAATGCAAATGCAGTCGTAAAATGAATGCCGATGCTTGTCGTCGATGAATGCAGTGCTGTCAAGGAGTGAAGTCTGGGCCCGCGGTCAAGAACAGCAGAAATGATAGTGCAGCAAAGTGACGTACAGAAACAAGGTTTACCACTCCTCGGGCATTAAGAGGAGAGGAGACGCGGGATGAGGTCCCTTATATATGTTTCTGGGTGCGGTCATTTAATTTGAGATACACGATACCTTGACCCAACAACGAGGTGTATTCATCCAACCGCCTCAACAATTCAGATGACAGTGAAGAAAGGCCACACACCAGACTATTGTTGATAGCTACGTAAGATAGGTCTTGTTTGTTTGTTGCTATAGTGAATTCCACTATTGCATCCCTTAGGGTGGTGATATTGTTGACACTGCCAGGCACCGAACGATGTAGCTACGGCGGCAGTTACTTTTATTTACGTACGCACAGAACTACTTCAATATGAACCTGGTAGAGTATCACCACGCAATAAACGACAGCCTCGTGTCAAAGATCGGACCTGATGGTCTGGTACCATATTCGTGCCTAAACTCTACATACATACGTGCAACATACACACGCATTCACGCACACACAGATTCTCCAAATTCGATTAAAGAAGCGCACACGCACAAAAGCCGACAAAATCAAACAATCTTTATAAGGCCATAACAGTAAGTGACCCGTAACACCAGATTCTAATTATACAGGGTATCTAAGCCAGTTCCATTCCCCAACGCCATCCATATGCTCATTCTACTCATACCAGTCTATCAAAACCACCTCCTTTACATATCAACAAAAGGAACAAAGGCTCCGCGTCCCTCAAACCTATCTTGATCCAACGCAAACCCATCCTGTACATCAGAATCTCCTCCGTAAAAGTAATCGTCGATGTGACGCTTAGCATGCATTGCGTTCTGGGGCGTCGTGGCATGTGATGCTACCTGCGACCGCGCACGAAGAATATCCTCCCAGCTCTGAAGTTTGCGCTTGACATCCTCGTCGAACGAGCAACAAAAGCGCTGGATGCTGATAAATTGGACTGCGGTGATCATGTCTTTTCCGAAAACTGCCATGATGTAGGCTGCTGCGAGGGCTGCTGAGCGATCGTTGCCGGTCTCGCAGGTGATGAGAACCTTGCCGCGGTGGAAATTGCTGGGGTCTACCACCATGTCGCCGTCTTCTGTCACTTCCTTGGTCTGACGGTGATAAATGGAAAGTAAATGATCGTTGATAGCGCGTATGACGACTGAAAAGGACGTGATGAGTTTATCGTAACCTTCTAGATCGACGTATTCCACGGCTATTCCTAGAGCTTTGGCAGCCTTCTCCACACCGTTAAGCTTCATGCCTCCCATGCGAGAGTCCCTGGCAACCAGAAACATGGTAATTCCCTCCTGACGAAGCCAGTCGTGGTCCTTGGCGACGCTGTTGGGACCGAGGTACAGAAAGTCAACTAGCTTTTGAGCTTCACGTCGCTGCTCGTAGGACCAATCCGCAGCACGGTCAGTAGCAATCTGCTTCATGTTGCGGGTGATGATTGCTACGTCCTGGGCCGTCAACTGACTCGGGTCGACATTTTCGTAAGAGGGCATGAGATTTGGCACGGCGATAGCTCCGCATTGTCCGGTAGAAGGGATATGAATGAATGGCGGGCTGGGAGCTCGACGTGTATAAGGTGCTGAAGGCATGGCATTGTTAACCATGGAGGGGTGAGCGTGTTCGGCCTCCATTGTGAAAGAAAAGTGTCGTTTTCTTGGTGAGCAGAGTAGATCTAATCCGGGGAATTTTCTTGTGGTACGGGCGTATGTAGCGGAGCGTCTATCTTGTAGTACAGTCAAGCCCGTGGCCGTCGAGAGAAGTATCCTATGGATAAGAAGAAATCAAGGTTGAAGATTGGATGTCAGGTGTGAAATGCGATGGGACGGGACCTAGTCAAGTGAAGTGGAGTTGAATTTAAGGCAGTTGGCCCTTCAGCTCCCCACTTGGTAGGCTGCAGCTACAGGACGACAGGGGGGGTCCGCAAATGACGTTGATCTCCCTATTAGTCGAGGTAGCTACCCTTAAGTTGTTGTAGGTTCAGGGTCCAGTCGAATCTCATCTGTAAGGCTGAGGCCATTTGTATCCAAAGTTTTAAAAGGAACAGAGTTTGTTATTGACTCATAATTTGTGTTTAACTTTCTGTCACGCGTGGCAGTAATTACGTAGATCTTGATGACAGTAAACTAATCTTGTAGCAGGCCAACAAACATCCACGATGAAGCAAAGAGCCTGTGCTATGACCTCGTCTACCCTTTGAGTTGTATGGTATTGTACAAAAATGTGGTGATACATTGTTTCTAATACTAAGTTACATCCAGACTGTCCTTTTCCGTCGAGTCCATGCAGATCCAATCCAACGCCAAGCATAATTATGCCATGCATTTCCCCTACTGTACTGTACATTTGCAATCATAATCATTCAGACGTCAGAGCAGATCCTCTCCAGTCCAAGTCCTCAATAGGCTCGATAGGTGTATCGTCTGACTCCTGTTCTAAATCCTTGATGTCGCCTTCTCCCAGCTCCTCGCGGGTAGAAATATTGTGCTGGACTTCTCTTCTCGTTCTCTTTCTGAAGTCGACCAGGTCTCTCTCTGTAAAGTCCAGTCTCTCCAGCGTGTCAATCAGTTTGTCTTCGACTAGTGACCGAACATGGAACGCTAGGGCCTGGTCTCGGAATTGGCCGCTAAATCGATAAGACAGCCAGATATACTGGTTGATAGCTTGATGCAGAGACTCGAGTCTGTGAAGATAATCATTCGATTTACCCCCAAAGGTCTTTAGATCAATGTCCAGGTTCTCTATTGGGATTTCCTTGATGTCGAGGAGATCGCCGCTGCCATTGTTGGCCACGACGTTGGCAAGCGCACGAAGAACAGGTACTGCATTCTGAGCACGGGCGGCAATAGGCAAATTGGTGAAAGTAAGTCGGTCATAAATCGTAAGGGGAATATCTTGAATCATGTCGGCAATCTCGAGTTTATCAGCAGATACATGAAGTCTGAACAGTCTGCTGACAGATGCCAGTTCTCGTATTCGCATGAGGATAAACGATAGGGGCGTTTCTTTAGGAAAGTATGTCGAGAAGCGCTCGACGACAGCAGCCGGAGGAGTAATGTACGCGGCCTCGATGTCAGCAACCTCAGAGCCGAAAGCCCGATGCACGGACCGAAGATCCTGTCCATCCACTGTGGTGACATAGCCAACCTTGCGTTCCTCAGTTACTGCAGTGTCGGTTCCTTCAGTGGCGCTGCGAGCAGTCTTGTATCGACCTGCTCGACCTCCAATCTGTTTTAGCTCGGGATACGTGAGCATTCTGTTCTGGGCGCCGTCGTACTTGGAAACTGATTCGAGAATGACTCTTCGGATCTCAAGGTTCAGACCCATACCAATAGCGTCACTGGCAACGATAAAGTCGTAGTCGTTATCAGGGTCATTGAATAGAGCGGCCTGCTGTACGCGTACCTCGGGGGGCAGAGATCCATAAATGATAGCACATCGTCGTCCTGTCCTCTTCTCGATAGTTCGCTTCAAGGCGTGGAGGTTCAGACGACTGAAAGCAACAATGGCGTCGCCCTTCTCGAGTTTACTGTAGTCTCCATTTAGAGACTTGTCCATGGGCTCCAAGGGACTAAGACGCTCGTATCGATGCACAATACACTTGTCGCCAATTGATGCGCAGATGCTCTCAATCAGCTTGACAGTTCGCTCTTCACCACAAAGATGAACCTCCTTGGCCTGGACACCCAACAAAGCTGTCGCCCAACCTTGTCCTCGGTCCGGATCTGCTATCATCTGGATCTCATCAATGACAGCGACATCGTATTGTTCGTTGACGGGCACCATTTCCACCGTACAACTCGTAAAATAGGTATCCGTGTCTGCAGGAACTCGCACTTCCTCTCCTGTTAGCAACGCACACGGTAGTCCCTTGGCTACTAGACGCTGGTAGACTTCGTTTGCTAACAGACGTAGAGGTCCTGCATAAACTCCTCGCTTTGAGTTTTCCAGAGCTTTAAGCGCTCTGTAGGTCTTGCCAGAATTGGTCGGTCCAACGTGAACATGGATCGTACGCTGCATCGCCCTGGTTGCGGGGAACCATTCGTAGGGAAACCGAAAGTCCAGCAATCGCTTGTGACTCTCTTCCAGACCCTTGGAGAATCGCTGTCGGATAAGGAACGACTGGAATGAGTACTGAAGTTCGTTTGTAAGACCCTTGAGGTCCCTCAGAATAAACGCATCACGAAGATTCCAGAATAGAGGGTTCTTGGCACGATCCACAGTGTTCTGCTCAGCCAAGTCGAAAGCTTCATCCAGCACATTCATGAACTGGGAAGCCTGTCGATGGAACTCATCCTCTCCGACATTTGCCATGGACACGGTTGTTTTGCTAGTGGTTTGGATAACTTTTTGGAATTGCAAAAATACTGTTGCTCGAAATGTGCCATGGCGACCTTGTGCCTTTCCACCATGGTCAAGCCTTAATCTTGACCTTGGATCATTACCCTGGCTCAACTAGAACAAGTATTAGTGTGATGACTATCAAAATGAGAAAAATACATACTGCGCCAACCCTTGAGCCATCTGGTTTCCGCGATCCTTTCTTATGTGAATGTTTGCCTTTTACCGCAAGCCTCTCGAGTCGAGGTGTTGTTGAAAGTGCCCTTGCTGAAACCGATAAAGGAACAAGAGGAGCTCTCACAGCTCCAGCTCGGAGCAAATACCTCATGATGAAAAACTCAAAGATGAGTTCACCATGCTCCCCTCGGAAGAAAAGAAAAAAGAAACGACAAAAAAAAACTGTCTCAAACTTCACGATGGCAAAATCCACCGAGTGTCGCCATCATGTCAAAGTCTCGTCTCAAAATTTCCCATGAGCCGGGCCATTGTTTGGCCGGGATCCGCAGTGCGTGCGTCTAGTTTAATGCGAGCAATGCCAATCTAGAGTGGGGCTTTACTACGGCGGATGACGATGAGAGAAAACCTGGGGCCTGGCCAACTGAACTGAGGCGTCATTGTACATTGCATTGGCTGGCTGGGTTGATTATCCTGTTACCTACTGCAACCTCTTTCTCTTCGTCTTTTCTAGCCTCGTTTCATCGCCAAAAAGCCTCAACAAGCTGCAAAATTTAGAATCATCAACTTTTCGAAAAGAAGCAAATACCAATAGCTTCGCCCATCATGGCGTCCTCATCAACTCCTGCAACTCCCCTTCTCTAGTTCGTCCAACATCGCCATCGCAGGTCAACAAAAAAACTAACGCTATGCAGCTCATGTATCGCCCACAACACCACCATCCTCTCAGAATGCACAACTTCGGCATCATCGCAAACTTCATCTCTCGCCTCTCTCATCCTCCCTAAAATCGAACACACCAACCCTCAAAAGCTCACCTACACCCATGGCCAGCATCAGATCCACTACGTCGCCGAGTCGCCATCCGAGCACCGAGACTATCCATCCGCCGGCGGTCTTACGTTCCTCGTCATCGCCGACTCATCTCTCGGTCGTCGCGTTCCATTCGGCTTCCTCTTCGAGATCCGCAAGCGCTTCCTGCAGCAGTTTCCCGAAAGTAGCGATTTCTCCGATATGCCCAATTACGGCGCTGCATCCTTCAACTCGGAGCTCAAGTCCCTCATGGTTGACTACGGTACTACGAGCGGCGGCCGCGACGATGCCATCGGAAATGCCAAGCGAGAGATTGACGACGTTAGGGGAATTATGACAAAGAACATCGAGAGTCTGCTCGAGCGAGGCGAGCGCCTGGACTTGCTGGTCGACAAGACTGATCGCCTGGGAGGCAGTGCGCATGAGTTTCGCGTGCGTAGTCGCGGCTTGAAGCGCAAGATGTGGTGGAAGAATGTCAAGCTTATGGGACTACTGGGACTCGTAGTATTCCTCATTATCATGGCGATTGTGATTGCGGTCAAGAATGGGTCCGGTTAAGGTAGGATGTGACTATTGTCATGAGCGTCGAGCCATTCCTTTTCATTTTTTTCTCTCTCGAAACTGTCTGTATTTCCTAAGGCGAACTGATGGGATAAAGACCCAGGCAAAGGGTATAATTATGCAACAAGGTCCTCTTTTCAATCAATAAAACTGATACCCCGAATACCAATCATCACCACGTCGTAGTAATCGTGAAAAATGTGTCGTAATCTTCCATCATCTCCACCGGTTTCTAGTTGCTGCATAGATTGTCGCTGGCGCAGACTGTCTGCGCTGAGTATTTCATCACACATCGGTATGTAGAATAAGAGCCATCGGTCATGTCTCCGATCCATCATAACTTGGGTTTCCTTCTTTCGCTCTCCTGGTAAACATAGCCATGCGTAACGGGACTAGCCAATGAACCCGCCGCCAAAGTTGCTGGTGCCCTTCGGAATTTGTCTGTGAAGAATGCTGGGTGTAGTGATGATGCGCAAGGCATAGGTTGTCCAAGCGGCGGTGGCTGCACTGCGACAAGCGTCGCTGGAGGACATGAAGCACCCATTTTGTTTCTTAGTTGAAAACGGAATAAACTTGATAAAAGCAAAGGCTGCCGCTGGAAAAGGATTATCACATTCTCTAGAAAGTTGGTTGTAGAGGGGAGGTAGCATTATAAAAGACTGGCTAGGTGCATTCTGTACCTTGCTCTGCGCCGAGGTCATGTTGATCAACTGCTCCACATGCTTCGGTAATCACACCGATGACCTTAATTCTAGCGCACATAATAGGAGCCTCAGCGTTGACAATGACGGTGTTTGTTTCCGTGCTGCAGCGCATCTAATCATGGCGGTGTCCCGCGAAATTATAGCATCGACACAACCATAGTATTAATAGCAGTGATAGACATATTCGTTCATTCATATCCATATACTACTATCTGTAATAATACTCACGATACGCATGCTCTGCATTCTATGCAGGCCCATTCCATAACTCCAGCCTGGTATTCCCACCATAAGCACCCGACTCAGACATATATTTATTTACAAAGGGAATTCAATCAACCTCGCCATTGTTCCATCGGATTCTCCCTCTCTTCCTCTGCCGTCGCGTCAAACCTCGGCTGATAATCATCATGGCTTGCGCGACGTGCCTTTCTCTCTCGTACTCTTTCACCCTCAGGAGCTGGCTCTTCTGAGATAACCCTCTCTTCTGCCGCGGCGTCTCCTTCTTCAGCATCCTTACCATCGCCAAATACCTTGTCCACATTTCCATCCTTTTCAATACGTTGCATCAGATCCTGATCTGAAGGAAAGTAGACTCGTCGAATGGCCTGAACCACAAGTTCAATAACAATAAGCACGATCAACTCCAGTAGCACAATCGTCCACCATTGAAGTGTGTCACCAAAGTTGTAAATAAAGGCGTCTCGTACAATATACGGTCCAAAACTGGTGGGCTTGATACCAGACAGAGCCAGCATCCACAAGAACCAGCCAGCAACAGATATCAGACAACCGCCAAAGGTAATGATTGTCTTGGTATGTATTTCAAGAACACTGCATAAGATTAGTATACGGCTTGTCGAAAAAGAGGGGGAAACTTACAGCAGCTTAATGTTGATGAAAATAACAGCAACAGTGAAACTAACCATACCCATAGCGAAAATACTGTTATCCTGGTCATAGAGTGTCTTATCATAGACACACCATGTAAAGTACCAGATCACAAAACTGCCCACAACACCCATGAACATCCAGGCAAAGTATTGAGAGAATCTGAACCCAAGGTTCAATTGGCCAAAGGTGTAGAGCTCCGGCACTTTCATCAGAGTCTCGGCACGCAAATCCTTCTCGAAAATACCTAGCAGGATAACAGGAAGTGACGTAAAAGCACTATTGAAAACGGTCAAACTCCAGGATTCGTAAAGCGACGTTCCAGAGTATCCCGTATAACGCTGGTAGTGAGCCTGCACGATGAAGAACAAGATTTCCTTCCAAAACGTGCCGAGCACATATTTTCCGGTCCTCATGTAATTCCATCGACCATGGACAAAGAGTAGTTTCTGTAGGAATCGGAATTGCGCGATTGAGTAGTCTGAAATTCGAGCGGCTTGTAGGCCCTCGCGACCAGAGATACCAATACCAACATGGGAAGCTTGAATCATGCCAATGTCGTTCGCGCCATCACCGATTGCCAAAGTCATACTCTTGGGCACATATCTTCGAATCGAACGAACCAAGTTTGTCTTTTGCGAAGGGGAAGCTCGACAGCAAATGACGGAGTCAACACGCACGACAAGATCGTAGAAGAGAAGAGACAAATCGTCATCTTGGTCGATCTTGGCAAGTGTTTGACCGTCAACGACAACCACAGAGTGAGGAACCATACCACGACTAACATCATTGAGAGTCATGGTGATAGTCTCCTTCAGTTCGCCCAGAGTCGCATCCAAGACGTAAACTTCTGACCATGGCTTGCACACACGAGCAGAATGACCGATGTTGATAGCTGTCTCTCGCTTGTCACCCGTGAGCATCCACACTTTGATGTTGGCTCGACGCAACTTGTCAATAGTGTCTGGGACTCCCTGCTGAAGCTTGTCCTCAATTGCTGTGGCTCCAGCTAGCTCGAACTTCTGCTCGATGAGCTCTCCGGCAGCTTCAATCCTCTCTTGTCGATCGACCAAGCTAGTCTCGGCCTCTCTATACTTGGCCTTCCATTGAAGATAGGAATCTTCATCAATGTAACGGTAGGCATACAAAAGAGTACGGAGACCTTCACTGGCAAAATCGTCAACGTGTTGGAAGCACTTTTCGAACACAGCGCCTTCGTTTGATGCCAAGGACTCATCAATCTTGCTATTGATATCCTCAAACGAAGGCATGCGGCCGAGACTTTGTCTAGGACTCATCATGTCTGTTGAGGCGCGAGGTGAACGAGCAAGTTGCTGAGACAAACGCTTAAGATCGGTAGACCGACGTCCCAAGCTGAGTCTGAGTCCTTCCCTGTTGGACGATGATTCAGCCCTGTAGAAACCGAAACTGTTGCGAGGACTGCCATGGGGACTTCCGTAAGGGCTGATACTTTGTTGCGTGCTCATCCGTCGTAAAGCCTGATCCTGCCGAGAAACCCTCCGTTGACTCGAGCGACGACCGATATCTTTTGCTTTTTCCTCGGCAAGGTTGCTCAGCTTCAAACGCTGCATGATAACGTTGTCGGCTCCCTTGCAGAAGACGCAGATCCGCCCATCGGGCATGCGGATGATGATCGACATTCTCTTTCTCTTACTGCTGAACTCGATCACGTCCAATACTTGATAGATTTCAGTATGAGGAGAGCCGTCTATATCTCGAGTTTCCAGTTTGATAGCTTGTGCGGGTCGGTCTATCACCAGGAATCCCAGATCTCTGGCAGCTTCGACAAGTGCAAGTTCGTCAGGGGACGCAGCTTGAAAGGTAATTCCACCACCGTCAGTCTTTTCAGGAAGACAGGTGTGACAGAGAGCGATACACAGCAGAAAGTGCTTGGCCCTTCGTGAGAATGGAGTATTGGGCTTCCTCTGTATATAGTCGAGTAAATCCTCAGTCTTCATATCGGTACCGTCAGGCGTGTTGACAGATGATTGCCAATGGCTCGCCGATCTTGTTGACATCGTTCTGATAGGCTCTGGTCTTCGCAATCCACTGGCACCATCATCATGCTCTCCATCGACGGTTATCACAGGTGTCGCATTATTTGTCGCCGACATATTTGCCATCTTCGACTTCCCTTTCTTTGGTCGCTCCGACTCCTCTATCTTTCTGCGCATCTCCTCTTGGTCTCTCTGGACGTCCATATCATGCAGACAGGCAACGCCAGCAACCGATAACTTGCGGAAGCGCATGATATTTTCTGTGAGCGTTCCTGTCTTGTCGGAAAATACATAGCTGACCTGCCCCAGGTTTTCAAGAATTGTAGTCGTGTTGGCCACCATGGGCGTGTCAGACAATGGGTCATACATATCGTCGTCCTGCAAGAGATATAACTGACCCAATTTGATAATCTCGAGACTGATGTACAGCGACAGTGGGATGAGTGTGTTAAACATAATAATGAAGCCGAAGAAAATCTCCTTAAACGGAACTCCTGCATCCCAGAAGCCGCGGCGCCTGATGTACCAAGCAAAGTCCTCGGTGCGATCTCGCCACAAGTAGTAACCAATAGTTAAGCCCATTGTGAGCATGAGGACAATGAAAATCTGTACCATAATCATCTTATTAATGACAGACTGCATTGCAGGTTTCTTGGCGCGAACATTTTTGTTGGCGTTCATGCGGATTTTACACTCTTCTCCTGTATTCACAACGATACCAAGCGCTTCGGCCGTGTTGCGAAGAGTAGAGCCTCGGTAAACGACATTGTTCATGGAGAGGGGCAAAGTCTCGCCATCGACTGTCACCCGACCATCGTAGCTGTAAAGATCCAGGTTGGGGTTTTCGGAGATGACAGTAGCTTGTGTTGCTCGTAGTCCTTCCATAGTGTTGCACCGCTCAGCAAGTAGAGGACATGCTTGCTTGCTCTTTAGGTTCGTCTCACCATCAAGAGCCATGGTATCGATATACGCGATGCCATTGGGACCTGTGGCGTGCAAAAGCACAACGTCGGCAGGTACAGGATCATCACGGCGCAACCGAATAACGTCACCCACGCGAACGTGCTGCCACTGAACTGAAGTCCAATCTCCGTCGCTTCCAATCTTTTTGACACCTCTCGCTCCCGTCTCGAGATCGTCAAGCATATGTTCTTCGCCATTTTGCGAACCTTTTTCCTTCCTCTTCCTCATCTTCTCAGTATGCCGTATGCGACCCTTTTCAGTGGCTGCGGCTCGATCCGTCAAAATCCAAGCCTCGCTGCGGTTCTCAACGCGATCAAGTCTGTAGCGCCTATAATCGTCGTAACCTTCCTTCGCCATGCTAAATGCGACAAACACACCCAGAGGTGCAATCGTAGTCCACCGTCCGACTGTACTTAGACCAGGAATCATCTGGATGGTTCCTACAACAAGGAAATAAAAGTTTCCAAGTTTGCTGAATTGGAAAATGAGTTGTTTAGGGATGAAATCATAAATGGTATAACGACTCGATCGGATAAAGTTACTGATGTAAGGCTTTCCTGCGCGCTCATCGATAAGACCTTCGGCATTGCGATGCGTGGGGTTTAGAGGTATGTGACGACCATCCGGTAGAGGTTGGAGAGGCTTTTGACGAAGTATTGTTTCGATAATCACTTTTTGGTGGAATTCGCCGAGTTGTTTGCGCGTGCGCTCTTTCCATGTTGGCTTTGCGCTTGGTCCAATCTTTTTCTCGCGCCTTTGGCGAAGGTATTTTTTGATATCGGCGCGCACCGAGGACTTTGCGCCAGAAGAGTTGCCATTGAAGGTAATGCTTGCCTTGTCAACAGGCGAAACTAGCGACTTGTCGGTTCGGTCAGCATAGTCGGGAGGACCCGTGAGGTCAGTTGACAATTCGGTTCTCGAAGGAATTGGTCGCAATTCGTATGGCCCGCTTGCTCGTCTACGTGCGGCGTCATCGGGTCGTCTAGACCGGGACCTCGATCCAGATCTCACATTGGTATCGTCGGCTGAAGATCGACGCGGCGGGCGATCGGTGTTTGGATCTGTATGAGAGCGGCGTGTATTTCGCGGCCGAGAAAAATTGTTTGATATTTGAGGAAATCGCTCGTCAAGAGCAGCAAGATCGCGGGCTACTTCGTCATTGTCATCGTTATTACCGGGTTGTGGCGGGCGTCGTCCGTTGTTGTCGCTAGGGTAGGGAGCCATGTTAAGGCCGTTGAAACGGCTGCAGCATCTGGAATAGGCGTTGCGAGCAGTGGAGAGGTCGTGGAGCTGGTTCGAGTTTCAGTTAAAGTAATGCTGTACTGTATTCGATTGGAATGTAATGAGTTGGCAGCTTCTAACTGCAGGAAGAGAAGCCAAGTATAGACGAGAGAAGAGTAAAGGAAAGAACAAAAACAGCTTGAGGAAGATGGTAGCTTATGTGGATGTTTTGTCAGAATTGAGTTGGGCTGGGCTGAGCTGGGGTAGGAGTCTTAACGGGATCGTATACAGCCCGAAGCAGCGATTACTGATTACATGCATTGGTCCAAGCAAGAGAGACCCAGCCCAGCGCCAAGCGGAGTCTGTAAGCAACACCTAATACTCTTGCAATCCTTTTAATTTCCGTTGTCAAGCAAATAATATCTATTCAACGACTTCTTTACCATAATAATTACTCAATTACCAGAATGATGCTAATAATTCTTCAATACTATCCGGATATTCGGAGACGCGATCATCCCCGTGTCTTTACCTCATGAATCAAATGCGTTAGCAATCGAGGCGCAGCAAATCTGTAATCATCATGGCCCAAAAACAACCAAATCATATCCTCGCGGTATGTAACAGGGCCCTTGACAACGCCGATGCGCTGTGCTTGTAAAACAAGTCCTGATTGGCACGGTCTGGTCCAGCCAAGTCGCTAACTTACACCTTAATCAACGCCACCAGGTGAGAAATAAGCTCCAAGTTCAAGATCCGAGAACTGGGGAAGTAGCCGTATCAGAGGCTCTTTTACAACCTTGCGGAATTTTTTCTTATCTCTATGAACAAACCATGCCATTGAACTTGGTCTCGAATTTGTATCATCTTT
Organism: Fusarium nelsonii; assembly: GCA_014898925.1. Taxonomy (NCBI): domain Eukaryota; kingdom Fungi; phylum Ascomycota; class Sordariomycetes; order Hypocreales; family Nectriaceae; genus Fusarium; species Fusarium nelsonii. The sequence goes on from JAAVUC010000406.1 coordinate 28,309, forward strand.
ATAGACACCTGTCTTCATCCGAAATAGTCTCACTCTCATCCCTCGAAGCTGACCAACACTTATCACACGTGTATGTGATACCCAATCATCTCTCTTCTTGCGCCTCAAAACATACGCAACTCTATTCACAGCCACTGAATGACAACCAATATCGATGTTCTCAAACAGTAAATAAAGCAGACATACACGTACGCGTGCTGGCTATACGCCATTACAGACCTCTTGCATGTCCCGGATCAGCCGAACAACAAACTACCGGTTTACGAGACATTGATCACTGTGAATTCGTCCGAGCGTGGTCAGACCTTATTTAAGGAATAAACTTTTTTCACCCATGATCATTTGTCACACTAATTCATGTCTTGCGGTACCCGCGGGCTGCTTATCACAAAACTACGCCTTGCAACATGGTTCTTCTTAAGCATGCTTTGTACCAATGTTACTAGCTCCGAACCATCCGTGATAACTTCGACTTACACATGTGCACCAGCCCTGCGTCATGGCAAATCACACCGAAACATATGTTGACAAGTCACAGCATTCAGCACAGCATTCACTTTACAGCAATCACATTCACAGTAACGATTGGAACAGAAGGTGAACATAAAACCCCATTTTTAATCCAAACATTCCACACCAAAACCCATGCCTTCGTGTCCAACTGTAGGCTTCCAAGTGTCGTCCTATTGACGCCTACCGAGGACAGCAACCTAGCTGCTCATAAACTCCACAAGGCACTTCGGATGTACCTTGAGCACAAAAAGAAACCCTAGCCCCCATTAAAGAGTTTAACCCAAGGACCCTAGACAAGCCGCCGGGGCTTTTCCCAGCATCCAACGTGGTACTGCAAGGTACCAACAACATATTAAAATACTATCGTCCATAGTTTGTTCTCCAACAACAATGTGTACATAAATTAGGCCCACGATGACAACGCGCGGTGGTCAGGCAACGCTGCTCGAGGAGAAAAGGCCAAAAGGCAAATGCCTTTAGTCCATAAAATAAGAAGTTTTGAACAAGACCACCCAAGAGATAAACGAGTCGCGGTGAAAGATTCAAATGGAACTGTGTCGACGCGAAAAGAGTTGGAAAATTGTACGATCGCTGTGTTGTGCCCGACTCACATGACCGATGTCAAGAAGTGTATCGTCATGCAAGTTCATCATGGCCGTAGATGGGGTAAGAATTGATCAACCTGATGATACCATCGGCATCAAGCTGGTAAAATTGAAAAATGAAACTGTTCGAAGAAAGTCGCCTACTTAAAAAGACGAGAAACAAAAAGGAAATCCCAATGGTATAATATGCCGCAAACGCCCTGGTATGAGATACATACAATAAAACACGCCACCAACACCTATGCCCGCCTAGTATTGCTCGCTCAGTTTCCGTGAGCTTGGGGCATTGCCTCGGGGGATAGGCTTGAGGGATCAACTGCGTCGAACTGCACAAGCTGTTCCATATCGAGATCAGCCTGTTGGTGTTGAACGAATCCAGGAGAAGCGGTGTGCATAGGCAGGTTGATGGTGTGCTTGGAGTACATCTCGTTGAGGCTGGCTCCGTCCTCGGAAACGGCACAAGATCCGTCGTTGACAGGATACAGGTCAGCTGAACCAGGGCGTCCCATCATCGACATGGGAGGTGACTGCTCCAGGATGGAGGGCTCACCAGGGCTGTTGAAAGAAAGGGGAGACACCGATGTGGGAATACCGTCGGCGTTGCCCATGGGCGAGAGGAATCCATTGCTGTAGGGTGTGTTGTAGCTTGACTGAGGCACCTCAGGCCCAGGAGGGAAGAAGCCTGGGCTAGGAGGAAACTCAGCGGGAGAAGCAGTGGTGGCCGACATGGGATATTGGCGCATATCCAATCCGAAGCCTGCCTGAGTATCGATGCGCAGGTTGGGGGCCATGTTGCCGGGAGGCTGAGGCACAGGAGCATAGATGTGAGGGTTGTGTTGAGGAGGGGGAGGAGCCATCTCTCCAGGGGGCTGGATGTAGAATGAAGGCATAGGCTGGTTCTGGAACATGGCAAAATCGACGGGACCAGGAACGGATCGACTACGCTGTCGCTTGTGACCAGGACCAGCACGCATGCCAGAGTGCATTTGGTGGATGCCCCATTGTTGCTCTTGGAACATGCCAACGTGAGGGTTGAAGCTGGGCTGCGACGAGGGTCGGGCAGTCGGGGAAACAGGAGCCGAGACGGACAGAGCGTGAGGGTCGTTGTAGGGGTTGGGGTTGTGGCGGTTCATGAAGGACTCGAGCGAGACCAGCTTGGCAAGCTGACCACTGAGAACCTTGGGGTTTCCGCCAAGGTGGTGAACCAGGCACTGGGTGGCCTGGAGATCCTCTGTAAAGTCACCACACTGGAAGAATCCGTTGGTGGTGGGCGATGAGTCCATGAAAAAGTTCGGGGGCCTGTTCAACTCAATGACAATTCCGCCGAGCTTGGTTGGGTCTCCCTCGCCGTTCTCGAGGAAGATGTTCTTGATGGATGAGAAAGGATACTCGATCTTGTAACCAGCCTGCTCGTTGTTGATGTAGTAGGTCATGGTGCACTTATCGGGTGAGTAGAAGATGATGAGGTCCATCGTGTTCTGTCCAACTCGAGTCCACTTTCCTATGCTCAGGGAGCGGCATGTAAGATGATGGATCACTGCTGTCAAGTTAGCATACTCATCTTGAGTCATATCGGGGGTCGCAACTCACAAACTTTGCCCTGACCTCCTTGGTCACCACCGAGCATCATGTTACCGTGGCCAAAAGGTACCAGTCCAGTGCGGCCAAGGTAACTTCCACCAAGACCCTTACCAGACTCCATAGCCTGCATGGCGAGGTAAGCTCGCATCGACTCGGGAATTGAGTCGATATCTTCACCCGTCTCGAGGCTCTTCTTAGCCAACAGCTTGATCTTGGCACGTCTAGTGACGTTAGCAGGATTATTGAGAGCCAAGCCGGGATATGCCATACCTGTTTTGGAACCAGATCTGAACAGACCTTTCAGTCATGTTGATTTCCTCGGCAATTCTCTCACGGACAGTAGCGGTAGGTGTGGGGTTGTTGTTGAATTCCATCTCCAATGTTGTCAATTGATCTTGAGTAGCACGCTGTCGCTTCTGGTTCTTCTGCTGTTGAGTGAGAGTGCTCTTACGAGGGGGTCGTCGTGAGGCAGAGTTGCTACCGGACGCGGAGGGAGAAGAAGGTGACTCCTTTTTCATGACGGCTGAGACAGGAGTGGGAACAGATGGTGAGGATGTTGAGTTGGGTGTTGTAACCTCTTGGACACTGCCCAGGGCCATGGATTGATCAATTTCCGTGTCCATTGTTAAAAAGTTGATCGCTGATATGCGATCACTGATTGCTGGTTGAAATTATAAAAGAATAAACCTGAGGTCGAGATCGATTGCCGTCGTGCGAATATACAAGCGGATGTCGTTCGATTAAACTTGATTCACAAAAACGCGTGTTAAGTGAATCGTATTATCAGAGCAGACTAAGAGACAGGGACGGAGCCGAAGTCGACGAGTCGTTGCAACGTGATGAATGGTTGTTAATTCGATTATCAATTCAGATAAAGAATGTCGTCCTGATTCTTCTGAATAGAAAACAGGAGGTAAGAATAAAGTATCGTTATGGCGGATTGGCCTGTGGTCTCGAATGGTTTCGACGTTTTTAAAACGTTGTCGACGCGGAGACAATTCTGGTGTAAGAGCTGTTTGAGCTTGAGCCTAAAGAAAGGAATGGACCCGGAAAGAGTGACGGGAACCGAATATGGCTTGGAAGTTTGAATAATTTAAGAGAGTGACTTTAAGGAAAGAAAAGAATGAACAAAAGGGACGGGGTAGAAGAAGCAGAAGAAGCGGTCACAAGGAAGGAGTGGACTGGCGATGCGAGATAGAAAAGAGAAACGGGGGGGATTGGGGATGGGGAT
>JAAVUC010000407.1:0-43105 GCA_014898925.1 Fusarium nelsonii
CTGTATCACCCTTTTGTGTATGTATTAGGGTTTTGTGCCCAATTAAGCTTGCTTAGTTGCCCCTGCCCCACGGGCCTCGAGCCAACGGGTAATATTCAATCAATCGTTCAGAACGATACGCAATACATCATGCAGCAACGTTCTAGAGACCTATCGATAACTTATGCGTTCTCGCACATGCTGGAAGCACCGGCGCATTATATAGGTACCTTTTCGCACCTGTAAAATTTTGTCACGGCAGTACCTGATGTCGCCCACTGAGAAACCAGGACTCTCCAAACTAAAACTACCTGCTAAAATAAGGCTGCGGCGACCAAGCTCCACTAGAAAGAATCTGCTGTGCCCCCGCCAGCAATCAGTCAACTGCCCGGGCTGCAACAAATAGGCACTAAACATTAATGCCTACTGCCGCCACTGCCAAAGGCGCTGGAAAATTTTCATTCCTGGAGCCTGCGCGTCCAATGCTCTGCCGACCCTTTGGGTATTCCTGCATTTATTCGATCTTCTCATATCTAGACGAATAGACCTCTGAGGGTGCCATGCATTCGACAATTGTGCCTAGGAAGTTCTTGCGGAGCTCTGTGTACTCTATCTAAACTACTTAGACATCAATAATCTTCTGCCGATAGATTTTGACATTACCGACTACAGTTAACTTGCTACGTTGCCTCTTCTCACATACGCGGCTAAAAACTTGGGGGATCACCTTCGCGAAGCTCATATCGCCAATGGCAACGCCATTATACCTTTCGTCCTTAGAATATGTGACCCGGTTTCGAAGATCGCTTCACTATGGCTTAAAATTTATTGGGCTGATTTCCATGCACTTCCCCCTCCTGATAACATCACGAGTCTTATAATAACCTCATACTTTGGTCATCATGTCATTGTCAAGCTACTTCTTGAAAAACGAAACAAGGACAACCCAAAGGACGCAACGCATATTCAGATAGCGCTAGCATGGGCCGCCGACAGCGGGCACGAGTCTGTGGTCAAGCTGCTTCTCAAAGAAGGAGCTGATGTCTACCCAAAAGTCCTCCATTTCTCTCAAACGCCTCTGGCATGCGCTGCCGTGGCAGGTCATGAGGCTGTTGTGAAGCTGCTGCTTGAGAAGGGAGCTGGTGTTGACGTTAAGAATGATCACGCTCAGACACCGCTATCATGGGCTGCTAAGTTTGAGCATGAGTCAATGGTTAAGCTACTACTTGAGAAAAGTGCTGATATTAAGGTGAAATGCAATGTGAATAGGCGGACGTCGTTATGATTCCAGGGGCTAAATCGGTAAGAAGCAATATTTACTGTGAGAATAAATTGGGATGGGGAATCATCCCCACTAGAGCTCGCATACCGGAATGGGCTCACTTTCTCACAGCTCTATCTAACGCTTAAGCCCAGAAGCCCAGAAGCCCAGAAGCCCAGAACAAAATGTGGCATCTCATGTTTTTGCGCCAGTGTACTGCCATGGGACACCTAATCCCTATGTAGCTAAAGATTGGCCGCCCTGCCCTGGATCAAGTCTGACACCAGATTTGAGCTAGGAAGCTCAATAATAGATCTCAGTTGCTTCTTTAGTAATATTACCTCCTACTCGTTCGAATTTCTCGACTTGGGCGAAAATTCCATGTATAAAGATATATATTCCTTAGAGCCTTTCAGCCACATTGCGTTGTGCTACGACCCTGCTTAATACCAAGTATCTGTTGCTTCTATAAAATCACTTTCCCCCGCATGAACAGTTGTTCTCTTGAGATCACCGAGTTTACATACCGAATGGTGATTACCAATCATGACACTGACTAAGAAAATCTTCACAACGACCAATTGTTTCCAGTTCGTGTCAACCATCAACCCAAGCTATGCTGCTCCCAGTCCGCGTGCAACTGTGTTGGAAGGGTCAGCGTTCGCTTCAAAGGTACAGACGCACAACATCGCTTCTGTAAGCATTTTTCCTCGTGATTCCCTGTCCCACCTAATGATTAGATCGTCACCAGCCCAAGGTCCATTATTCCCTCGTCCCAGACGTTTCATATCAACCCTCGCAGTTGTGACCTCGACTACAACTTGAGCACTGGTTGTTTGTAACCCGAGCGCCAGGCAAGTCATTGATTGATGCCCAATATATTACTACCAAGTTGGAGGCAATCTTCACTTTATGTCTTTTGTGATAATGCTGGCAACAAATGATACCTGCGGGCCTAGAGAAGCAGCCACCCAGTGCCATACTCCCAGAGACCCATGACTTTTCTTTGTCTGTGGTGTAGCCGCGGGGATTGTAATATTAGGTTAAGAAAAGGTGTTTAAAGATTCTCTTCCTGTTAATGTACCTTAAGCCACTACTCTTTTCTTTAAAATGCAATTTAGGCCATGCTGCTGTACAAACCAACGGTTTGTCACCTCCCAATCAACCTCCGGATCTGCCAACTCAATATGATAACGCCTCAGCAACTGAGGCACCACCTTATGGAGCTCCATAAGACTTATATGCTTACCCAGGCAAGTACGTGGCCCAGCTCCGAACGTAAAGAAGCTTGTCTCCATCTTGGACAGCAACTCGGTATCTGTAGTTAGCCAGCGCTCGGGGTTAAAGGATTCAGGATCCTGGTACACATTCGGATCGTGTTGAATAACCCAGGGATTTATGCCGACAATGGTACCACCGGGAATGAAATGCCCGCATATTTCGGCACCCTGAGGTGGGACATGCCGCTCCATGAGAAGGCCGATGGAGGGATGCAGACGCATGGCCTCCTTTATCGCTGCTTTTGTGTATATCAAGTGCGACGTAGACTCCTTGTATAATATTGGATCACTGAGCTTTCCATCCCCATCAACGGTATCGATTTCCTCCATCACCCTTGCCATTTTGTCAGGGTTCTTGATGAGGAAGTAGATTACTGCTCTGAGGGCAATGGCGGTGGTATCCGAACCCGCGAACACGTTGGCCGAAAGATGCACTATGGCATCTCTAGTACTCATCTTGAGTGGATCCTTATTCTTTACCGCAGCCCATCTGGATAAAAGGTCCTTTCCCCCTTCATCAATAAGCTCCAGCTCACCATTTCGCTTCATAGGTGTACGGGAATTGATGGCTTTGAGTGTGAAAGTCAAGACTGCATTCCAGGTCTCCATAGAAGGTATCAAGATGGGAAACAGAGGGTTGCCCAACAAGAGGGGGTGCATCTCCGGGACTTGTCCACAAATGGATGCGTATGCGATAATACCTTCGATAGTTCTGATCATGTCATCGACATCACCACCCGTGGTCAAAAAGCCGAGCTTCTCCGCAAAATTGACTTCACCAACGACGTCGAACGCGTAGTACTGCAGCCACATGCCAAGGTCGATGGGTTTGCCACTTGCAGCCCACTGATCAAGACGGGACATGAAAAGCTCAGTACAAGAGTCAATCGCAGACTCGGATTCTAACAGACTGGTCAAGCTGAATGCTCCCGCAACCTTCTTCTTCTGATCTCGATGGTAGACCGGGTCCCGAGTGGAGAAAAGGTTCATCTGCGGTTTCTTTTGCCAAGAAATGCTTTGGATCGGGTAGAACGCCGACTAGGTCAAAGAGTTAGTATAGGCCCTGCAGCTATGTGCTTGAAAGCTTACTCACCTTTGGAAATGCGCCAGTCAATCCATATATGATCTTGATGGCCTGTGGATCACCGACTGACACAACATTTGGCGCCATTCTTACGAGCGGGCCATGCTTTTGGTGAAGCCGTATGGCTGTCTGGTGAGACTGACCTTTGTAAACGTCGTAAAGACGCCAAAGCTTCGTCCATTTTGCAAGAGGTGGTCCTGGAATACTTCTGAGACCTGGACGGTATCGACCATGTACATAGCTTAGGATTATCAGGCCTAAGAGTGCAGTAACAAAGTGGTGTTTGAAGTCTAGAATAGCCGCCGCTACGGCGGAAAAGTGTTTGTCAGGCATCTGTAAAGAAATTGCCATCGAGCTGGGTTAAGGATACGGAGACCTTGAACAGAAATTTGTGAAGGTAAGACGACCAGAGTAAATTCTTAAGGTAGACTGATTTAAATTCAAGCACCACCAGGCTCCAGCTCGTGATACCATGAATCCCAGAGACGGCACGGCGCAGTCGTTGGATGCTTAACGACGACGTGCTTATCGACAGGGATACGGCTTCACCAAAGTGGAATAAATTTATCCGCCTCAAGCGTTCTTATCATCCGCAAACTATACCCGTTTACCCATTTGGAAAGACAAACATACCGGCCCTAAGAAGGTAGGTCAGGTATAACATTTGCATGTGAACTAAGAAAGGATCGTCAATCGGATCATGGTATTAGCTGCAGGACAAGTGGGGTATGTAGGATTGCGAAGAAGCGCCAAGGTCCTCAAAGAGTAGCTACATGTGATCATCTTATAAACTGTAGATCAGCAGCTTAGCTATGCAAGAACGCTTCTCCTTGCCTTATTGCAGATATCGTCAGCAAGATCAGGACGAAAAGGTAATCATTCCGCGATAGACGTCAAAGCATATACACGTCAGCCATCACTGTGCGAGCCAGCAACACCACCCAGAGGAATCGCGTATTCACCTAATTTCTAATTCACAAACCCTGATCAAAAAGGATCACACTTTAGGTAGTTATCAACCATTTGAGACAGTTTGCTGCAAGGAGCCATATGTGGAAATAGACTTGGCGGAGGACTAGCTTAGGGTACTCTTCCCATCATATGTAAATTTAGATCGGGGTATGCCAAAACCAGTCGAGTAACAAAGCTTCAGGCTGTGGTGAACCCCTGAGAAAAATAGCTTTTACAAAATAGCGACCTCATACCATCAGGTCGGTACAGTTGCCTAAAGATACATAAGTGCTGTGGCGACAGTGAGGCGAAAGGGCGCTTGTATCGCTCGGCTGGGTAATCATTATGGAAGCCGTCTTGGTTAGGTTCGTTCACATTGGGCCCTATAACGAATGGACTTGTCAAGTCATGTTCGTCTGAGAAGTAGTCGCACGCAGGTTATGTTGATGCAATTGCATTGGCTTCCGTGACTCTTGTTACAATCGTCGAGAACCGGGAACCAGATCAGCGGATCGCAAAATGCATAAGGAAGCGCTCCACTTCGAGCCATCAATCGGAACATTAACGAACCGGTGGTTGATATCAAACGGACGATTTAGAGCTCACTCAGGTGGCTAGACTGAATGGGCAGACATGACTGTCCAGCGTCACGCCATTGAAAGGCCCCAAACACCTGCTTTGTGGCGCCCCATCCATGACTTTGAGGATTATAGGTCGAATACTTAGGACAAAACACTTATGATTGATCGGCCTTTTAGAAGACAAAAGACGCTGACCCCCGATTGGCCTTCCCTTGGCGCCACAACTGGCCTGAGACTTCGCGTATGAGAAAACAATGTGGAGAGTATTTGAAACAGGGAACTTTCAAATTCAATTCCTGCAGTCTCTTCAAGACAATATGGTGAGCTCTTTGACTGAGACGTGTCAATTGCACATGCCCTAAGAGATAAAAGCTTAGGCTTGATGATTGTTCATAGCAATAGTGGCGCCTCCCATTGTTTTCGATACATTCTATCATGGCAAGGGTCAAATTTTATTCTTGTCTGATATTCTATATGATAAGCCTAGGTTCTATTCTGTGTCTTTGTTCCGTGGAGCCAGCCTTCCAACTTAATGGCCGACAAAGATTTGACGCCTTTGTAGTCTTTATTGGAACGTAAAAGTAAAAGGATCAAGACCTATCATTTGAGCCAATCACCAACCTAACCAAGATGGGCTCACACTCGTCTCTATATAAGATGCGAGAGAACACAGTTATATTGAACTCTGGTTTGTGCGTCCATCATTACTCAAGGCTCGTAAGTTTCTAGACGAGTAAATAAGCTTCAAAACAATAATCACGACAGAATCTTGCACAGAGCAGCACATATCAGAACTATCCAATTAAACCTCACATTGTGCGCTTCAGCTCGAACGCCGCCGAACCCAGAAGCACACAAGCCAGATGGCTCCTCAGCGTAGTTCCCATCATACCGAGACGGAGGACCTGGCCATCATTATCTCAGCAGCAATCACTATCCCCAGCACGAGTCGCAAAATAGTGGCTCAACTCACGGTAAACCCGCTTGTGTCCCCATGCGATATAAACCTGGACCAACCATCACCACCTGAGGACGATAAGCCTGCGATATCGGCCGCGGCACAAGACGTCGATCTCACGGATCAGGAATCCTCCTTCTTTGTATCTCCTGATGCAGCTAGCCCTAAGCCCCGTCCGGGCTTGAAAAGACTTACCACAAAGGAAATCTTTGATAAGCATGTAAAGCCAGAGGTGAAACCTATAGTCCTGACACTTGAGCAAGAAGCTGAGATTCAGAGACGAACGCTCCAAGGCAATAGGAAGCGCAAAGCATCTCTACCGCTGAGACCTTTTGACAATGTCTTTTCTTCTCATAAAAGACGTACTTGAGTTTCTGTTCCCTTCGTCAAATTGTAGAGGAGCAAAATTGTTTGGTCCTTCAAACGCGTGTTGGAGAGGGATGGATTCGCTGTAGTGATGGGATGGGAAGAGATTCTTTTGTACAATAGCGGCTTCGGAGAGATTTCCTACGAGATGTCATTAGACGGTTCATTGGTTGGTACATTATCGAAGACAAGAAGCATACAAAAGATTGTCTACGTTGAGTTAACAATGCCTTATAAACGGGACTAAATGCAATATTCGTGATAAGTTCTGACTGCCGGTACTAACTTGAACCTTAGAAGAAGTCCCATCTCTGTTGAAAGTATCATGGCTCCTATCATTCTCCGACCTAGATCATGCCTCACCACAGTGTTCAAGCTTGGCTCTGGTTGAGTTGATCAGTCGCACAGTGGATGAGGAACGTGCAGCGCCGGAGAGTGGAATCGATCGTTGCATGTGGTGAAATCTCAGTCATATAGGCTGTAAAGAAGCCATCTTAATAATACATACGACTAAAGCTTATGGAAAATTCGGGATCCCGTTAGGGTCTTTCGTCATATAGGGTAGGCCGGCGTTTATCAAAAAGGAAGAGGTGAGGGTACCCATCTCACATGCGTCAGAGTGGTGGGTTATAACACGATAAGAGCCGAATCTTTAAGTTATTATAATACATTTGTGAGATTTAGAAATATGACTTATGTCATGATCAATAAGCTACCCAACTCCTAGTAGTCATATACTAGGCAATGCAAACAGTATAATAACCTATTGTAAGGTGTTTTACTATTTTGTTAAGGATGACCACAAAGACAAACCAGCGACTGTTACTATATGGAAATTTAGTGTGATCGGGATGGCATCCACTCAAACAATCACAACCTCGCGCACCATAACGTCCGACTCCTCCGACTGCATATGAGCAATTCCAATTCTCCTAAATAACCGTGATGGTTCCTCGCAGTCAGCAGCTTCAAGAAGCAACCTGACGACAGATCCGGGTTGGCCTGTAGGCCACGTGGGATACCCGTATCCTTGGTGTTTAGCACCGTGCTCAAACTTCACAACATCTATATACCAGATAGAACGCCCTTGCGGTAGACTATCCTTTGGATCAAGGTCCATACATACCTTGGTCATGAAATCCATGAAACCAAAGCCGGCGCTACTACTGAAAATTTCCATTTGTCTCGGCGTGAGCTTACCCAGGGGACCCTTGAGAGTGATGGAACCTATTATGCCGTTCCATACGTGGGTATCATTTATCGCAACAAGTGAAGTAGGCCACGAGCTTGCGCGCCCTCCACCTTGGTTCGCCATAGAATAGTCGATTGCGCACCCAGACTTCGATGCCCATGTCCAAGATGGGTATGAGTTGCTGGACTGTAGGGCAGTGCATGTTGACGCGGTTTGAACTCGCCATAAAAGACTGCGGAGGAAATATTTGCCCTTCCAAATGCCCATAAGAAACTCGCATTGGAACATCGGCCCCATTACATTCGCTAGACCAAGAATTGCCGGAATCCGGTCCGACTCTTTAGTGAGATTTCTTGTCGTGTACTCGGCCACCAGAGTCTCCCATTCCATGTAAGCAGCGACTCGATCTTCCTCTACCCAGGACTTTCCTCTTCCGGTCTCATGGTCTTGCTGCTCAGATTGAGGAAGAGTGGCCTTGATTTTGAAGGGTCTCTGTAGATGCTCTTTCATCCGACGAGAGCGATGAGGCTCATCAGATTCGCATCCAGGATGCTGATAGTGACCCATGGATACCGGTGACGAATCTGCAGCAAATTTAGACAAGCATTCCCACTGAACGTGGCCATGACCAAACCAAAGAATTCGAGTGCTGAGCATCTGTTCCTGAAAAGTCCAGCCTCTGGAGTGGACAGGCCCTCGAAGGGGTAGCTGCAGGACGCCATAACGGTTCTCTTTGACAGGTGGCTGTACTGCAGGCACGAACCATCGCGCATCCCTAGTACGCCCTGACGTAGGGGGGATAGGAAATGGCAGGGCATATGGCTGTCTGAAAGAATGCGGCGTGAAAAGCCCGTCGTTACAGTCGGTTCCGGACAGGGTGGATATTGTAAGAATGGCATTTGCGTAGACATCACCCATTCTTGCTGCCTCTGATGCCCAGTCGCCAGTGTCGTCCTGCACAATGCAGAGGCTGTCTACCCATAGGTAGTCTATTTCGAGGCCTCGAGTTGCCAGCACGGCGTCCCTGATGGTCTTGGGAAGCGTTCGTAAAGGAATGTCATGTTTATGGTTGGCTAAGTTGGCCTTCGTTGTTATGACGCAAGGTGACTTCCCCCAACAGTACGACAGGGCGCAGTATGCACCTCGTTTTGCTCTCATCGTTTCTATGAGTTTTACCTGTGGGTCGTGTAATGTGCTACCGGTCACGTCTAGAACTCGAGTTGGCAGAATAGGATCTGTCAAATCGTGCAATCGTCGACAGTCGATATGTGACTCTCTGCAACGCCTCAGCCAAATTTTGCTCAAAGACAGCGCTCGGGAAGATCCAGTCCCCCCAGCCTGTCCCTCATTGCGGTCGGGAGAATAGTTAAGAAACTCCTCTGTTTGACGTTGTTAGCTTGATTTCAAACAGACATCATGTAATTTAGCATCTCACCCTCTAGGAGGCTGATCTGGAGGCTAGACGCTTTATCGCCGTGCCGCACCTGCAGACGCCCTCCCCTAAATGTTTCGTAGACGCGTAACATGATGGGAGTGTCTTCAGAATCAGTACCTGAAGAGGTGTTTCCTTTGTTACCCTCACTAGAGGTGCTCGTGTCGACCGCGTCGAGCAGCAGACCGCAAAATGGACAGCCATCACGAGCCGTTCTCTCTAATTCCTGCAAGGTAGGAGCATGTCGAAGATCGGAAGATTGTGACGAGTTCAGTCTGCTAATGACATCTTGGCAAAGCACGCAATAAGACTTGGGAATCTCTAAAGGGTTTCTTGTCCGTGCTTTTTCTGAGAGAATCCGAAAGAATGTCGACACAGACGCCTGGTACCGCGAAGGACCATTCGAGTTCTGTTGCTGTCTCCAGGCTGCTCTGAATTCATCTGTGTTGACGATCGAGCGAAAAACAGCTTGGCAACTAGAAGGAGGGATGCTGTTGCTTTGTTCGGCTGGATATAAAGGCAAAGTCTTGCCAGACAGACAAAACGACAGCAGGTTCCTGGATTCTTCAAGGTACATGCTGCTTGTCTCGCTTTTTACGATGTCATCGCCACTGAATGTGCTGTTCTTGATTTCTGTCGAAAACGATGCACCAGCGTGTTCGAGAACCTCGACCATGTCGAGCTGGCGACGGAGAAACGCAATATCAAGAGGGGACCAACACCCGTCTTCATCAAGTGGCAGGCTAACATTAGCGCCAGCCGCAGCAAGATGTTGCACCTTGGCCACGTCCCATAAAATGGTGGCCATTCGTAATGGGGAGATGCCGCCGGATCTGTGATACCGGCGTGATTCGCCACGATGTGATTCTTTGGCGACGACAACCGTCCTGTCCTCGGTCTTCTTTTCCAGGTTAGCACCGTGTTCGACGATCCATGCGGCTGTTTCGGTCCATCCATGATTAAACGTGTTGATTCCTTGGTCAATAGCCTCGTGGAGTACGGTGCGACCCGAAGCGTTTAGCTGGTCAATATCAGCACCGCGATCAAGCAAGAGTTGAGCCACGTCAAACTGTTTCTGGAAGAGAGCACGGTGAATTGGTGTATTGAAATGTGACCAGGGGTCAGTAGCAGTGGGTAGCACACAGCCAGAACCGGGGGGCGGAAAGACAATCTCATCTTCTGTCCACGAAGTGTTGGGATCCCAACCTTGAGATAAGGCTAGGGACACCGATTCTAGACTGAACGCCGGGGCTTGTTCTTCGGGGTACGGAACAGATCCACCTGGCTGATGTTTTTTGAATTCAAACTGGATGTTCCTTGGTTCAGTGCGCCGACGTTTGCTTCTGTCAGGAGCTATTGAATGCGAATGAGTTATTTTACGTGAGCGGCGCATAATGTCCTGATGCTTTGGCAGTATGGTACTTCGAACACTGGCTGGTAAGTCAAATAACTGTAGATGAGGATGTATAGGACGGTGATAGGCGTAATGGTGACTGGAGGAAGGCTCTGGCTGTCGGGACGAGAATAAGAGCCGAACTCTCTTGTGTGTATACCTACAGGAAATCCAGACTGGGGGAGGTGCGAGGCAAACCCTTCAGAGATAACAGGTACAACTCTTTAGAATCTGGCTTGTCGCAGGCGATGAACTTATTGAGCGATGAGCAAGGGACTGTGGCTGTGTCGTTCAAAATCAGGCTGCAGCACATATTAGATATAGAGACCGAACGGACCTATCCAATGAGCTCCCCTGGGTAGGCTTGAAATTATCCCTTTAGCGCATAGCGCTGATGCTTAGGGTGGAGGTGAGGGGCGGTGTGATTATAGTAATCGTCAAACAGTCCCAACCGTTTTTTTCCTTCTAACCGCTAAGAAACGGCAGGATGATGGATCAGAATCGAGAGACACTGTTTTGCAGTTGCCCCTATATGCGGAGCTGCATCGACAGTCCCGAATTGGAGAGGCATAATAAATCATCACGTAAAATCGCAAAAATGGTTAAACTTCGGTCCTTGATCCCCGTCCACTCTCCCATAGTCAAGCTGCGAAGCGCTGGATTAGTAGTTGGGTCGGTGACGATCAGCGAATCCCTGGTGTTGCATGTTCTTTTGCCCCTCTTGCTCTTGTAGCCTCAAAAATAAGCCCGTCGCCTAACAAAGACTTAAAAAGGGAAAGCAATAGCCCTAGCGACTATATATCAGATTCTTGTTTTGAAAACAATCAGCTCGCAATTCTAGTACAGCATTCCCAACCAGCTGATGGAAAGCGGTGAAATTTGGAGATTACTTCCAATTTATATCTTCACGACTTCATCCCCGGTCAGTCATGTTTGACTGACTATCAACTCGGTACGTAGAGCAACAGGTGAAATCTCGGCTGTGGTGGCATGGCGGCACTGAGCTATAGTGAGATTCGTTAGTGGTCAAATTTGCCTATTCAGTCCAGATATGGGTTACGCGTCGACTAGTAGCTATTTTGGCCGGTCTTTGCTGGCAAGACTCCACTGTTGGGCGCTGGAACTCTTATACCAGGTTTGTCCAATCAATTGGAGAAGTCGGGGTAGAATTTTTGATAAGTAACTCGCGCATGCTGACTGCCCAGTATCTAGACCAATGTGAGAGCATAACGTGTCTTGCCAACTGTGCTTGCGTTTTAACACATACTTGAACCCTGGTTTATACACCGAACAACAGCGTCGTCCCAAATTCTCTATCATGAATGCAAAGACTACACATTTGACACGGAAGAACAATAAAGCCGGGTGATTGCCGATTTTACCCCGCCGTTTTAAATTCCTATCCTTTGATGTTCTAACATTGGAGTACCAGTACAAGCCCAACCGAGTATCATTCATGGCCTCTTCCCTAAGACCCGGTTCAAAGCTTATCAACCTACTAAGTGATGGCTCGCCGGGCCTAAACTTGACGATTGTGGACACAATTCTTTTCCATCTGAATATCGCAGATGTTCACTCATTACACGCAACATGTCGGTCCCTTCGCTGGTTAGTCGATTATATGACTGAATCACCATCTTTGCTCAGTATCACCAAGCAATTACGGCCTTTTGTCAACGATCCAACACGATTTCGAAGTGAGCTCGGCAAGTACGATGGGCTCATTGCCGGAGAGTTTGTGCGCAACTTCCTCGAATTTGGTCCTTGGAAAGTCAACTCGCTGCTTTTGTATATTCAACGTGGACCAAAATGTCAGGGCTTTATAAAGTACCTGCTACAGCACGAAGGGTACAGAGCCAATTCCGAAAAGATTGTATTCTGTCGTGACACTGCCCCAAATCTTTATATTGTCATCAGGGGTACTCGCGAGCCTCCCATTATCGAGATCATCAACAAGGCCGCTACGACGGCTGATTTGAATTTCATATCCTGGAATAAGGTCTACTCGCTACTTCCAATTCCAACTGTGGTCCACCACAAGTTCTACCCTCTCAAACCTTTCGACACTAGTCTTGGGCAAGCACTCCGCCAAAGGGCAAAATGGGGCTGGACGACAAGGGACCTTCTCTGGCCTGATTTGACAACTCAATTTGTTTCTGCTACAGGATGTCGTCAGATTGGTGGAAGGAGGTCTTTAATCATCAAGCTAGGAAATAACCCCCCAGGACATTACGCACCTGACTATACCCTTGAAGGAAGCGTATATTCTGTGTCGTGGAAAGATACAGCTTCTGGACGGCGCTTGTCTATTACAATACGGCTTGGGCCCAACTCCCACGCCCTTAATTACCCGCACACAAATGGCGAAGTCGGTGATGGCTGTCAAGATTGGGAGAGATTTCTGCGCGATCGATTGGATCGTTGGGCTTACGTCGAGATAGCCAAGATGGAACATGATCAACAACCACCAGGATTCTACCACATGGCACCTGGGAAGTACCGAGTCTCTATTCCCACTAATTACGAGTTGCCTGAGACATGGGATTATGCAGATGATCAAATTATTCCATGGTTTCAAGAGTGGGAGAGAGGCTGGAAAGGAAGAAACGAGTACTTTCGAGTGTAAAGTCAGGGTGACGTACGTGTCAGATACGTTTTGTTATAAAATGAATTTGTCAAACTGTTCTTTTTCGACACGAGTTCGAGGCGATTGAGCGCATTGGTATATTGCATGATGCTGTTGTTTAGGGAAAGGTGGGGTTGGATAGACTACATGCATAGGCCATAAGCCTAGTCGACTATGCTTAGCAATCCACAGCAGGCTCAAACATCCGGATCTTTTATTTCCTTACGAGACTACGCTTTATTGGTCGATTTCGTATCAATTTGTAAATTGCAAGTCCTTATCGAAGTCAGATCATTTTTGTTCCGAACACAATCTCAAATCTCCAGTTTACGGATACTCATATTCTGCTAGTTGCAAACACCCTGGCAGTGGCTCATATGAATGGTCGTTCAACTGCGAGTAAAAGCAGAGGCCCGATTATTCGTGTACAAGGTCTGTCAATAACACAGTCTGACGAGGGGCTCGCCAACTAGACCTAGAGATACGTAGGAACTATGAAATGTCGCTGTCCAATGGAACTACCCTGAAGTCAGTGAGTAAAGAGACCCTTATCTAATCATGTTAATTTCGCGCCACTTATTGCCACGAATAGTTATTGCACTAGACCCAAATGTGCTTTAGCCTATATAATGCTTCCCCACATGCCATGATCATGACGGTCACATTTCTTCTGCTTCACAATACCTCACAATAATCACACGAGCAGACGCCTTTATCTACAATTATTCAAGGCCGATCCCAGTCAACGGAAATGATCAGGCGTATCTCAAACTGTCCTCTCTAGGTTGTCAAGTTCGACCGCACCTTGGCACTAGTGCCTGTTATGACAACGACGTGACTGCCCTTGGAGATCCCGTCATGCCACTCCCTGACGCAGCTAAGGCATCACAATATCGGGTGGGGCCTCCGAGCCGCATGTGATGACGCTGTATTGGAAGAGTGCACGAGTTCAGTGGGCCGTGTATGAAAGAAGGAGGCAAGAAAATAGCGAGTCTGAGACTATCTAGAGATTACATTTACCAACCCCAGAAGCCAAAAGGCAGCCTGCGACATTCTCACGCACCGATGTCTCTATGGAGGTCATCTGGGACCAAAGGAATCAATCTCTTAGGCCAGAGATGATCGAAATACGCATTATCTCCAAAGATGATGATAGAATTGATTAGATAAACATCAGCCAGTATCTTGCGCTAGGAATCAAGAAATCACGTCATATGACTGTTATCAAATTTTGTATATCTTTGGGTAACTGTGTAGAACTGACAATACCAGATTCCTTTCATAAGATCTGTCTTGGAGAAGTTTAACGAAAGCTTGAGGCTTCATTACTTGCTTAGTATCTCATCCCAAGCCAGCCATCAGTGCAGCAAAACATACATGGCATATCAATGCATTAACTCAATACTGCGCCCCGGAAATCATCAGAAGGCTGTCAATCACGTGAAGATATATGAGCTAGCCTACACTGGGGGGATGGTATAACGCGGGCGTAGGTGGAAATCAATGGGCTGGTCGAGGGGCCGGGGCTAAAGATTCTGAAAGGTCGGGATGGCTGGGGGGCTCGGAATGATTAGTTACCGATGCAGGTTGGCGCCCGGTGGAACTCCAACGGTCTGTTAGGACAAGGAATCCCCTCATAAGATCGCCTATTGGATAGAAATTTCTGTATAGTTACTCTATTCCCTCTTCTCTCTTCCCTCAAGTCATGGCACCAACAGGACAGCCCGTGCTAAGCAGAGTCCACTTGCTATACGAACCAAGGAGCATTGGCTGAGATTTACACTAATGGCGTGCTTGTTGAATTTACCCTCAGCACTGATGTCGCTGGTACCCGCAATCTCGTCTTCCACTTGTATGGCCTTATCGGAAGGCTCTATGCATGCGGCATGAATCCCGGTACGAGTGTGATACACGACCTGCCGATGTCCTGCGCTCATACTTTTTGTTTACCGAGTGACTCTCTTAATGTCAATCGGGGAAGTTCCCTTCTGAGATCCTGCAAACACGTCGCATTCGGATGACAAGTTCAAAGTAGGCCGATTCTCCCAACATAAATATGAGATCGACTCAACTACTTCTTCTTTTCTCATTTGCGAAACTTGTTATTATGATGAGTAAGCTAAAGAATTCCTTTGGCAATGACTTTAAGATCGTAAATATATGGTTCAGAAGCATTTTTAAGGAACTTCCAATACCCCATCGAGTTCCCAGCCTCCCAGGCCACATACGGAGTTCATATATACTCTAGTAATCCCCGAATACGACGAAGAATGGCACAAGATAGAGAATCATAACACGAAACATAGATTTGCCAATGAAATGGTTCTCTATCAGTCTGTAGACATGGAAAGACTGTTAAGATCCCACAATGATACCTATATCCAAACAGAGGGATGCTGAGGCTTGGTCAAGAACCTGGTAGTTATCAGAATCAACAGATCACATCACTGGCCCGCTCTTCTGCTTCTCTGATCCATAACCGCGACCCATCTCCACGCATAATGCAAAGACAAAGTAAGGAAGACGATGTGCCGCAGCCAAGCCGAACAGGCTGGTACGAACTCCTAGTCTATGTCTAGCTCGTTCGGAAGGTATAATGCTTGCAAACAATAAGGCGGCTCAATCCGTCCCTCAATGCACCCTCAGCAATTTATAGGATCTAGAATCGTTTGAACCACTAGGTAAGGCGGAGGAATAGAAGCAAGATTCCAGGATTTACTGGGTGGGGTTTACTGTTCGTCGTGATCCGAACAGTGTGGCCAAAATACAGGTACCAGACATCGAATCGATACCTCTGAAGCAGATCATGGAGATGATGACAAAATAGGTTAACAATCCAAAACGTAGTGTCGACACGACAACAACTGTCCTTGAACAATGAAGTATCTCTGTGACGGGCCAAGATCAGAACAGTTCAAGGAAAATGCCGCCTCCGAGACCGTGCACAAGACGGAACACCATAGCCTCGACCAGCGTCCTGCTCTTGTTCGCCAACGTGTCCAATATCTTAACGTCGATCTTTCTTTGAGGTATTCGCCGACGCGAGGGGGCGTGATATAAAACAAGACAGTGGTTGTCTGATAGCGGACCCGCAAGGGGCAGATTTACCTAATCTGAAAGCAATATCAGTCAGCTTTACCACTGGTCGTCGCGCCACATACGCGAGTGTATCGTGAGGCATTGGTGTAGGGGTTGATAACGTTGAACGCGTTGCACGAATTTATTGACTGGGATCGGCTACCCAATTGGCTCAGCTACCTCTGCCATTCAGCGGTGGCAGGGACTAGGTAAGCAATCTCCTTACGACTCGATATAATCTCAGCTATCATCACCATCTGATCAATGCCTCACAGATAAGCCCGTCGATATAAAGTCTGTCCACCGACGAAAAGGTCCGACCTTGATCATCATCCTCTTTGTGAAAACGCACCAAGTCAAACACATCGAAGGGAATTGAGACCAACTCGTCTAACTCCTCCTCTAGATCCCCCGCCTGACTCTACGCCGTCATCATAGTGCACACCTTGGAAGCACTTCGGAATGAGGGAGTCAATTCGACATTTACGTGTTTTCCGGCGCTGTTACGAGGAGTGTGGTGACAACTATGGCCTCTGAGGCAACCAGGGTGGCCGCGGCGACGCTGCCCGATGAGCTGCCAAGGACGACGCTGCTATCATCACCAACGACCAGTCTGCTTTCCCTAGCCTTGGTGACAGCTATACTGACAACGTGTTTATCACTTTCTCCTCAGACCGCAGGCATCAAATCTTCTGTTTGCAATATCTTACAGCGCGTATAGCCGGCTTGGATCGACCGCTAGAGGTGGAGGAGATGGAGAGAGCTAGAAGGGCGCTAAGGCGGCTAAAGCAGCTGGCGTGATAAGTTGTTGTATGCCGAACTTAACTGCGAAGCTTTTGCTAACTTTCATAATAGTAGTCGACGCATTAGGGGCGCTAAGCACCTCAGAGGATGCTCGTATTTCCGCAATCGTGGGAGTCTGAGATACCATCTTTTCTTATGGCTAGACGGTACGAGCTGAGAGATGAAGGATTAAAAGACAAGAACAACGAGGCTGGAAGTCGGATTTCGGAGATCGTGCGTCTGACTAGCCATATTTGACGCTACAGTGATTTGCTCTCCACCGCTTTAGCGCATCTCGCCTGTAACAGCACTATTTCTTCAGTGGACGTTGGTTGAAGCAGCACCTTTTTTCCGGTGGTTGGTTGGTTGTGGCAGCACTTCAGGTTGCTCCAGGCATCCATTTTTTCGCTGTTGTGACAGTTGATCAATGTCCTACAAACCATCTATATTAGGAATTGCCAGAAGGAAAATATGCCAATCTGGAGAAAGTCGTCTGCTAGTTTGTCATGGGTAATCCGCGAGGGCTTGTTCGCTTCGACGAACAGTGCGATGGGCGTATCGACTACTCGCAGTTAATCATCTGGTGCTCTTCCTCCGTCCGATAGTGAGGGCCCGAGTGTAGGCCGGCACTTTGATACTCTCCAATACCTATGAAAGGATTCGATATTCTGACTTGCCATAAGTGCTACATACGCTGATGGTGCAGGGGAGTTTACAAGTTGCTTGTTGCACCAAAAAAGCCTGCACAGCTGGCTAATGTTCATGGTAGCGGCGAAAGTCGACCATTCTTCTCCTTTCTCCGAATGTAACACGCGACGTGGCCATTAAATACGCATTCAGGACCAGAGCACACAAACCAATATCTCCACTATATAATTCAAGGTTTTATTTCCTGCGGTGACAAACTCTTTCTACATCTTGTGTCTTGCTAACTACAGAACCGTGATAATTGTATAACGGAATAGCGTCTTACTATAATGTTGCGCGGATACGCAAACCTTTGGCCGTTGATTGTCCTCCTAGCAGGTTATAGCTTGATTGGATCGATTTTTCTTCGTAGGAAAATACGAGAACCTTAATTTGACGAGCCGCGATACGCCATGAGGTTGTAGGTAACATTGCAATAAGATGCGTGTTCGCAATAGAGAAGCGTTGAACGTACCCCTGCGTCCAGAAACACACATCCCTTGCTATCGGAGTACTCCAACATCTGTAGAGAATGGTCGAGCTTCTTGCGAAGCATCCCGGTCGACACGACAATCACAAGCACACTTTGAATTATTCAAGGCACTTACAAACCGAGTACAACTTCGTCTTCCACATACTCAGTTCCAGATCTTGGGGGATAACAAACAATCTCAACAGTCAATTTTAAACCAGGACATTTAATAACGACCAGACAAAAGACTAGACTCTTGGAGTCTTGTCACCTCCTTGGTAACCTCCCCTTACTGGTATTGCCCCAGACATGGTGAGCGATGCACCATTTCTGATCTTTCAAGAGATTCCGGATATTCAATGTGTCGAGTTGAGTATGGTCAAAACAGTCTTTCGGTATTACAGGACAGGATATCAAACATCAAATGATAAATGATGTAAACTATATGAGACTCGCGTGTTTTATTATATTGCAAGAATATTGAATCGACATGAATGCTCCCATATGATTGATGAGAAACCAATTGAGAATTAATCGGCGGCAGGCCTGCAGACACACTGCCCCCGTCTTATATATAGCTAATCGCCCAATATTCATAGATAGTCCAAGTATTGCAAATCCGCCCTTATAAAGATAAAGATAACATCATCTAGGGTATCACTTGAATTTTATCAAAGCGCAGCCCGCCGCCGCTCGAACAGACCCTTGGATCCTGAGAAATCACAGCAACGTCATCGTTGCTGCATGAATGCCCAAACTGACACGCTTCGAATTCTTGTGCATTACTTCCACCAATCCATTTCATGCTCCGAAATGTAGCACCGTTGGCCAATGACGGGGTTTGTGACATGGAACAAGGAGTCCATTGGGATATCAAGTCAGGAAACAGTATGTCCTTGCAGCCAGTATCCGAGTATAGATTGAAATGGGTGAAACGAGGGTTGTCGTCGCATCTTGCCTCGAGGAGTGGAGTGTTATTAGGTGAAGCACCAGATGGGGCTGCGATAGCCATGGGGGCTGCAAGAAGCAAGAGTCCGAGGTCCCGTAAAGAAAACATTGCTGATGAGGCGACTTGAGATATATTCTTGTAAGAAGTTTATGGCTGTGATGGAAGAGGAGACAGAGTTCGATGCTTCTTTACATTCCTCAGAACGTGGGAAATCTTCATGTTTTTATAAACCATTAGTACCTATCTGAAATTACCAGATCTAACTTATAATATCAAAGCTATGGAAGAATACCATGCCATAAGCGGTGATATTCTTACTTGTTAGTAGCGGTGAATGATAATGGGTGTAATTAATTCATTGCGGGTCTTTAATTGCCCCTTTTGAGACTGCCTGTTGTATGCCGCTTACTGAATGCTATTTACTAAACGCCGCTTATCCCAAAGCCAACTCACCTGGCCCACTCGCTTGAGCCTGATGTTGATGATATGTTCTTTGACGAAAATGTCGATCAAGATGCAGTCCTGAACAAGGAATTCGTTCGCCGAGCTTCCTGTGTTGCCAAAAGGTCTGGTGATTGCGCCAATATCCTGGCTTACGAGGCCGCCTAGAATGAATTGGTGCATACCTCTCTTCTGGAGATGATGGTATTGGGTTTTCAGAATCCATCCGATGGTGATGTTATTTACTTTATGCCACGGTACATTACGGTTCGATTATCTATTTGATCCAAGACATGCTAATTCTCTCAGTGCGACGGCCAATACCCACTTGACGTAGCACAGATTCGGTCAAACTCCATGCTGTGTCGACTATGTGTTCCTCTTCCTTCCCCGAAATGACGGTAAAATTAACATAAGCAGCCCTTTTCTTCAACTGAACATCAAACAAACTCCTACGGCAGTATTCTCTCGATATCAGCATTGAGACTAAGCGTCAAGGCGGCGATATAGCGAAAGGGAAATAGCGACTAACAATATGCCACGCAGTTCAATAGGATTTCCTCATCTCTGGAGCTAGTTGTCAGCTGTAAACAAACTCGGACATCTGACAATGAGTGGCCACTTATTATCACTGCCAGGAGTGAGGCTATAACGATGAGTTTTGCCATGGCTGTCAAAAGAAAGGTTTCTAATATTTGTGGTATGTAGACATCAATTCCGAGTATTGCTTTTGAAAGGACGTCGACTGCTGGCGTCTTGCAGGTCATTTCTGGGTTGCAATGGGGGATGGGTGGGTCATTGAAGAGACTTGGGGCCATGGTATCAAGAGAATCTACGAGAACAGCGAGAAGAAATACTGGAATGCCTCTAGCGAGTATCATGGTCTCAGTGTATACTAATATTCTTATTACATCTTTCCTATTTCTTTCTCCTTTTACGACTCACCTATCAGCTAAAGCCCTTGCCTCCTCGACGTGGCTCAGGTGGCCGTTCCCGGGATCAAGCCCGTTCCAATGAATCAGAAGGGGACCAGGAAAACTTCAAAGTCAAACTGATGCATAAAAACCAGAGGGCCTGAGACACTTGTAGCGCCAGTAGTGATGGCCCCTCTGGTATAAACCATGTCTGCAGCTCTGGCCTCATCCGGCTAAGTTGAGGT
Organism: Fusarium nelsonii; assembly: GCA_014898925.1. Classification (NCBI taxonomy): domain Eukaryota; kingdom Fungi; phylum Ascomycota; class Sordariomycetes; order Hypocreales; family Nectriaceae; genus Fusarium; species Fusarium nelsonii. The sequence continues at coordinate 20,673 of JAAVUC010000407.1, forward strand.
CAATGGTGCTGACGGGTAATGCTGGAATTTGTATTATGTCGACGAGTGTATTATTTTATGTTTGATACTCTTCGGAGTTCGTCAAACTCTCGGCTATCTCTAGAGTAATGCTTGCAGCGATGCAGCGAATCTGATGGAACAAGTCGTCATCTCCACTCGATTTAGGACAGATCTTGGTGTCGATCAGCGCAGGATGGTCCATCAGAAGATCTCCTCCCGAGAATCTATAGATGCCAAGACTAGTGGTCTGTACCAGGGGTCCATACTTTGTGATTGAAGGAGTTGCCAGTGTTTTGCCAATTCATCAATGCAAGGTCATCGAAAGGCGGAGTTACTCGACCGCTAACCGACGTACAGGGCACAAGCCGAGTCGACTAAGCTTCCGCTCGACGTAGGTGACCCACCAAAACTAACCATGTTTCCCTGTTCTGATTGGCTTATCTGCTCTTCCTTGTCAGCATCTCTACTCGTCGTAGACTACCCTATGACAGCCAAGATTATCTCCATTTACTCACAAAATACCTCTTCAAGTATGATTTTCATGTTTTTCTCCTCTTTCTTCCCTTACGCGAGCATGATAGCTCTAGACAGAATTCTGTGATATATTTGTTTTCTTTATCTGCTCGGCCTCTGTCTGTCCACACAATTCTCCCCACCACTTTTTGGTGCAGCGGTATCGTGAATTGAGGGATGACGGGTTCATCGATTCAGGGCCTCAGGGGGAGATATCAGATGCTTTTATTTATTCAAAATGTCCAATTCATCTCCTATAGTAATCCTGTTACCTTCCAGACTGACTATTCGAAGATTGTTGCTCGGAATACAGATGCTCATCACTGGTGATCGACTGGGCTAGACTCTCCCCCGAATCGTGCACCCACATTTACCCGTTCCCACCCTACTGGGATCTAGGTACGGATCCTTTGCTTGAGTCTTAGCTTCCCTCCTTGTCAACTTCTTACCGTACCTCCCAATACCAGGGCAAAGCAGCCATCAAGCTTAGTATTACTTCCTAGCCGCCCTTGGCCTCTCCGTCGATTTTCTTGACCCTGGATAACACTCTCTTCCAGTCTGCAGCCGCCAAGTCACTTGACCAACCACCCCTTTCCTGCGCGTCTTCGTTGCGCCTGCGACCGAACCAAAACGTGGCCCATAATATGGAAGCAATTTCACCACTCGACACTTTTTCAACAATCCTGCCGCCAACAAACTTTCATTCAAGGTTAGAACGCTTATCATCCTGGTGGCAACATTGCGCTTCACGATGGCACGAGCAACGGGCCGGAACCATGTCAAAATGCCATTTACCACTTTTGACGCCGCACGGGATCTGGATTGCTTCTATTCTACCTTGCAATTTCTTGTCATAATGGGCCAGCATCAAGAGCCTGAAGAATACAATGCCGCCAGACTTCTCATGGTCAACAGCGACAAAAAAGCAGAGAACCCCCCCGCTCGATCTGTGCCGTCGACTTGGTACAGCGTTTTGCCCAGCCGAACCGTCCGTCATCATTCGCTCCTCGCCGAACAGCAGCTGAATGTCCAAGTCTTACACTAACTTAATAAAAATACCTCCATTTCTAACTCGAAATTTGAGCGTCCGAAGTCTGCGTCTGGTGCGAGCTTCCTTCACCAACGGGGAGACTGGTACCATGTTGGTGGTCGGACCTTGCGGCGATTGATGGTTCCTGGATAAGCTCCAACGTCAACAACCGGAATCTCGAGAGCGACATATCTGGTCTTGCAATCACACCTGGTGGGGTGGACGGGGCTCGCCCGAATAACAACATCTGCTTTCACCTCTTCGCATCTCCTTTTTCGCGATACTTGCATTATGAAAACGGTCAACTTACGCCGTTCCGATACAGCCAACAAACGCGCTTATACTTCACCAAGCGCCCCGAGAAGATGATACGGCACCCGATATCTATAAGCACAAGATGCCTCGACAAGATGAACGGCAAGCAGTATCGAGATCAGTTCCTATTTGTGTGAGTAAAAACGTGCCCAGATGATGATTTGCTAGTTGACGAAAGACACATGAAGACACTTCACCGTACTCGGTCTTCATCATCCTCCGACAACAATCACAAAGGCCGCTATCAACAAATACTCGACTCATAACCAGCAGACCGCTACAACACTTCGTATGAACACTTCGCTGTTGGTGATACTGTGATTGCAGGACCATGAATGTCAATTGGAGTCTCTGTAACCCACCATAAGCCTCAAAAGGTGGTTCCGATCGCCGTCTCCGACGTATGACTGCTTCTAATTAGATGTCCAATGGTCGGCAAAGTCAGCTTGATATACACTCAGAATTAGACACGCATAAAAGACGCTTGATGCGACAGAGCGGCTGATCGCTGTTTCCCATCTCTTTCCTACCACCAAGCGCTGCACAGGGACACGCTGTGAATTTCTGTCTATCAAGGACTCCAAACTTTTATGAACAGAATACTGAAGGTTTTGAGGTTTTCATATGGGAGTGTCGATTATGTAATCCAGAGGCTCATTCATGTGACACAATCTCTCTGGCTCATTTGAAGACATTGTCTTGACCGTGCTTCTACTTTGTCTGGTATGTATGGGCACAATTCTTGGGTATTTCTCGTCCAGACTCTACTTTCTCGCTCCGCCGGATTGACTGATGCTCACATCATTGGTCGCGCCGTACTCGCGCTGTTCCCTACTCCAGCGCTCTCACATTTCCCACCTTCTTTTCTCACAAGCACACACTCTCTCAGTCATCCAGCGAGGCCGACGTTCCATTTTCATTGGTTGAGCTTTCTGTACCTGAGCCAACAACCAGCTGCAGATAGGAGGCCTCATTATGGGCGTTCAACCAATCAGATAGAGTTATTGAATTACATCAACCGTTTATCAATTATCTTCTTAGATTTGATTTGTCTCCTCTTTTTAGTTGATGCTTCCCACTATTCTAGTTTGAGATTTTCCGAGTCAGACAAATATATAATAGGTAGGTCAAGGATAGTAACGCGCTCTTCTTCCTATCTTTATCTCCTTTTCTTCTTTATTGCCTAGCCTTTCACACCAACCTCCATTCTGCTTATTCTGGGTTAGACATGAGCATAGAAAATGGACGGGGAGCTTCAGCCTTATGTCCAGATACTGCAGACCGGCTCGGACCCTCGGCTGAAGCTGAGGCCTTATCAACCTAATCCCGCCCTGAACCTTACCCCCGAGTTTCAACGACATACTTGCAAAGACTGCAAGACGCTGATTTCTACACTCCTCAAGCATGAAGCAGGTCCGTCTGAAGATCAATACAACAACATCGAAAGACATCATGACGGGCTTCTGTCCACGTTAGCAAATAGCTCGGCCAGTTGCCGCGTATGCGCCGTCATCATGAACCAGATTATTTGCGACCGTGCTCAGATTCAACAAGAATTCACATGTTATTGGCTTTCTTTATCACCCAGGAAAAATAGCTTCTGTGTCTGGCTCACGGAGCATACGACAGCGACGGCGCTAGCTTCACAGAACAACCTGGTAGATACCATATCCAGAAGCACCCACGGCGAATTTGCCCTTTATTGCAGCGAGCTGCCGACGGAGTGCTCTTGGTTAGATTATGGGATTATCTACATACCCATGTTACACGACTTATCCGTTAGCTGTCAACCGCACCTCGTTTCGCGAGAGTATCCCTGGCAACGCAATGCAATAGACAAAATCCGAACCTGGATGGGTACCTGTAAAAAGGAACACAAGCGCTGTTTTCCGCAACACTCTATCGCCCTCCCGAAACGAGTCCTCAAGATTGTAGACGACCACGTCTCTCTCCATATATCCGGAGAAAAGGATGTGCAAAAAGAAGGCCAAGATTACGTCGCGCTGAGTTACAGATGGGGAAATGATGTTCCTTTGAAATTGACCAAAGAAACGAAGGGTGCCTTCATCCAAGGACGTCCAATCTCAGAGCTGCCTAAGACTCTTCAAGACGCAGTGCATATCTCTCGCAACTTAGGCTTCGAGTTTCTCTGGATTGATGCCCTCTGCATCATCCAGGATGACGAAGCTGACTGGGCCGACCAATCGGCCAAGATGGCGGATATATACCGGCATAGCAGCCTTAATTTGTGCGCAGCGGACTCAGCAGGTTGTGGTTCAGGAATGGTGGAAATGGCAGCACCGCACTTGATGGAGATTGCCGCTTCCACAGCCCAATCTGCAGGCTTGACGGAAACAGTGGTTTTAGTGGGAGGTCCCATTGCCAGGGCTGAAATTGACGTGAGCGGCTGTGGTCTTCAATCTAGAGGATGGGTCTTCCAGGAGGGACTCTGCTCCTCTCGTGGGCTTTATATCAGCCGTAGGCACGGCTTATGGTGGGACTGCAGAACCATGGTCGACACTATTGACGCATGTGAGCCATCCCTTACGGGAGATACTAACCATGCATTTAATCCGCTCACCTTGAGGCGGTCATTCCCCCTAGGTGACGGCGAAATTTCAGCCCAAGATTTCGCCTTCACCTGGTATGACTGGATGGAACAGTATACCTTAAGAGACCTCACACGGCAAACAGATAGGCTCCCAGCCGTCGCTGGAATGGCTTCTTATATCGCCGAAGTATCAGAAATGAAGTACACAGCCGGACTGTGGGAGGGGGATCTTCTGCGCGGACTTACATGGCATAGAAGGGGTTCTGACTACGCACAGCGGATGCCAGGAGGCGCACCCACCTGGAGCTGGGCTTCGGTCACCGGTCCCATATGCTACGATGAGTTCTTCACTATGCATGTTGATAACCGTGGGCAAATCAGGGAGTGTCGCGAACTTGACCTCGATATTACAGAAACGACCGTTGAACAAGAAAAGACCATTGAAGGAGAAGAGAAACACTCTTTCGGGAACGTTCGGCGAGGCGAGATCAAAGCCTCTGGCGTCCTGAAGGATGCGGTGACGATGCTACTGGAAGAGAGAAGGAGGTGGAGCCCGAAATGCGATCTCGATATTCAGCCTGCGGAGCCAGAAGAAGAATTTCTCAAAGAGTGTCACGTGCTTCGACTCGCGACAGCTTGGAGATACAAGGAGCATACCCGCCCAACCGTCTACTTTCTTATTGTGCGGAAGACAGGCCAGCGCGATGAGGAATACCAGCGTGTTGGCCTAGGGTACGTCAGACTGTCATATAAGCAGCACCCGAAGCGTCGTGTGTTTAGTGTTAGACGCAATAGGGACGACAGGGACAAGCCAGACTTTACAGAGCAGGACATATGGGATAAGGATCCAAAAAGAATTCACTTAACTCTTGTGTGAGATGAAAAGCGCTAGTTATTGCTTCTCATTTATTACGTCACAAATGCCTGGTAAGTAATTCAGTTTTTGTATCTAGTCTTAATTATTTTGACAATAATTATCAGTCACTTCAAATATCATCTGCCTTCAAATCGCCAGTCCGAAAGCCTGGTTTGGGCGAGGGGCTCAAAAGTCTCTTTGCCCAGTCTAATAACTTATCCCCAGTAGAACGAATGTATCTTCGTCTGTCTGATGATGCCATGGACATGTGCTCGTTCAATTACTCAATCGTATTTATTGACGGGTTATTATTCTTGAATTGCCTGGTAAAGAACAAGGGAGATAACAGCCGATGTATCCTTTACCCAATGTGCCCGCCATCATCCCTACTCCACAGACCCGCCTGATCATGCGACCTTGTTTGTGTGTCCTACTACCCAAACAATCCTCTCCTACTTCAAGATATCCGGACTGGTCTAGCGTGATAGCTATCCTCTATTGTCTCGAGTCCTTCTACTAAGCCTTTCGCTTAGGAAGTGCACTTCGTGCGGCCAAGGCCAGTGAACCAGCTCACTTTGGACCACTTGCCATTAGCGTTACACTTGCCACCGTTGACGCCGGAGGTCCTGCATTGGGTTTGGCAGTCCGCTGTACCGAACTAGATAAACCAAAGGAGTTTTGGTCAGTTTACAATACAGAGGATTAAATTTGGGGTTAGAGCTAGATAAAACTTACGTTAACACAGCAGTGAGAGCCGTCTGCGTAAAGACACTGGCAGGTTTGTCCAAAGTTGCTATCAGCAGCAACACTGCTGATAGCAGTGAAGACAACAGCCAAGATGGATAGACGGACCATATTGTAGTAATAGTAGTAGAAGTAGTAGTAGTAGTAGTAGTTGTTGTTGTTGTTACTGTCGTAGTTGCTGTAGTTGTTAATAGAGAGAAGGAAGGGGAAAGCAAGAGGATTACTGCTCTCTTTATAGAAGTCTGAGTGGCTATTGCTTCTACAAGGATATTTGGACTTTGGCGACCAATGCATGAACAATATACCTAATCGTGGTGCCTGAGCAGCCATCCGTTTGGTCCAGAGAGGTAAGAGACAGAGTCAACGTCTTCATTACATGGATGCAGGGTGAAGTCCCCTGCACTATTGAGGGCAAAAGTCCTCTGTTGCCCCTGTTGGTCGATGTTATCTACGCTATAGATGCCAGACCGTAACACTTCACTATAACCGAACATTTCGATACGACGTTGCCTATTGAGAGCAACAGTCCATCCTTCATATGTCGGAAATGCTACCGCATGATGGCCCTCCAGCTCCACCGAGCCCCGTAGCTTGTATCAACCCGGGTTGTTTTACAGATTGTATAGGCGCAAGTGCGCGCCAGACCATCGCCAGTTAGAGACAGCGCTGGTCCAAGGTTGGATTATAGATATCGACTTCCTGAGCTCTTCGTCGTCGTTTGACTCGCGCAAGCCACTAGAGCCTCCCACTTATCAGTAGGCATGTGCCAATACGAGACTGGAGAGACGCTGTCGACGGAAAAATCGATTCCTGACAACTATGTAACGTCGCAACTATTATTTCGGTTCTTACCGAAACTCTGTCTATAGATGACCTGTCGCCTGGATAGCGCCAGGGCCAGCAACTTACTCGTGTTTTGTGGAGCGCTGCAGCCTTGACAACCGCACGTGTCGTTATCGTCGTCGTATGGCAGCTGCACGGACGGTGTTGATGTAAATTTAACCTTTTACTACACGAACGGAATGCCAAATAGAGCTTAATGTAAACTTACTTTTTTGTTACCGCTTTTTATCAGCCCTGAATTTGAATATAGTGGACACTATGATACTCTGTAATTTCAGCATGGCGTTATGTTAGGGATGGCCCTGTGACCGATATGTTGTCGCTGGCATAGTTCCAGTAATAGTGAAATTGCTATATCTATTATTCAATGCATTAATGTATACACAAGGGATCGAAAGACTTTACCTGAATATCGAATGGGTTCTAGGATTGGACATGATAGATTGGATAAGACAGTGGTCACCGATGTATCGACTATAGCTAGTACCTGCCCGGTCAATAAAGCAAAATACACCACATTATACAAGGTGGATCTGATAAACCAATGCTCATCACGTTCTTTCCAGACCGCTTTCAATATCGAGATAGCTTTGAGAAGCCACAGCACTGGCAATGTTTACCACAGTGGGCGCAATCGACTATAGGGATATTGGCGGCGCCATATTGTGTGACAAACAGATATCAGTGCGCTATGAGAGGTTGGTGGGAAAGAGTGGTGAAGTGAATAGTGTAGGCTGTTTGTTCGTGGGATTTGCCTGAACAAGTGACTGATGAACACCAATGTCAGAGGCGTAATACCACCACAAACAATACTAATCCAATAGACAACAATGCATTGAATCAAATCCAAGCCGCGTTTTGTTATTTGAACTAATCAGTAAAGGAAAACAGATATTAAATTTCCGTACTTATAATCACTGGCAATGACAAAGCCTTCACTGTCAACAGTCTATTGCTCCTATATGATCCCTTGCTAAGAACCATAGTGAATTACGGACTTCGTTGAATACTTGAATTCTCCATTCAAAGGCGCTTTATATCTAAGCTGTTTCCTATTAATTCTATCGCCCCAGTCACGCCGTTGCGTTACCACTTGCCCTGCAACTTCTAAAACCACAATTTCTTTAGCTCCCTATCTAGCATAGGGGAGTCAACATTTCGTCAACTCTTTTGTCTCTATCTTCAATATTTGACAACTGTATACTTTTAGATAGTTTCCATCGTCATGTCTAACCAAAACTTGCGGCCTTCGATTAACAGAATCGAACAAGCAAGACGTGACTTCCTATTAGCTCAGACCCGCAAGAATACGGCCGAGGACCATCTCACTAAATTCAAGGCGTCATATGATGAGAAGATGGCTCTTGCCAAGGATATTGCCGCAGGTCGTAAGCCGAGCGGCGGCCTTGAAAAAGTAATGAAGCTCGGCATCGAGATTGATGGACTGAAGAAGCAGATCGACGATACCGAGAAGGAGATTTCTGAGAATCGTTCTATGATGGACGCTGCTGTTGCCAATTTTGAGGAGTTGGAAGGCACTCGGACTTTGGACGGATTGCCGGAAATACGATGATTGATCTTGAAGGAAGAAGGAAGCATATTCTGTGTGTTAGCTCAGATACTGCAATGAACGTCTTATACAAACTGACCTATCGACCAATTCATGAATATTCTATATATGACCACTATATCTTGCATGAGCAGATGAGTCTTTAATTAATGATTCTTTAATTCCGAACGCTCTCTCATTGCCGTGATAGTCGTACACGATGTATCTGATAAAAGACTCGTCGTCCACTCTCGCATCGAGCTATTCAACCAAAGAGGCAGTCCTGTTGAAAGCGGTATCGAGTGGCAGTATTCAAAAGCCAGGTGTAACGGAACCCAACAGCATTGGATCGTTTCCTCATCATCATGCTCATTACAACGACTGTTTGTTATCCCTTTGCCTTACTTGAAAGATGCATGCAAGCGAATAAAACTCTTTCAACACTATAAAGGCATGAGTGCAATCGCTCGAGCTCCGTCAATCATATTGGATGTGCCAGTATTAATCAGTTAGCGGCTGCTGAAAGTTGCAGGGTAATGCGTATCATGTCTGACGATATGCCTCGTTCACCACCGCCGGCTCCTCCACTACCACCTTGTGTCTACAAGAAGCAGTCAAGAGAATCTCCCTTCACATTAAAGGTGAGAAGCGCACCAGAGGACTGGTTCTACCAGCCACCCAAGCCGCCAGCTCATACAGACCTCTTTGAGCCACCCACAGGACCTTACTTCGTATATGGAACATTGATGGATCCAAGAATGCTAGCTGATGTCCTTAGGCTGGAAGATCAGCCTACGCTACGACCCGCTAAAATCGAAGGCTACACTCGTAAACTCTGGGAACAGTATCCTGCCATGCAAGACGGCCCGCAGGGTGCACAAGTCAGTGGTAGTGTCTATTGTGTGCAGTCTGTTGCCCATGCAAAGAGGTTGACAGAGTATGAGACAAACAGCTATAAAGCTGAGCCATGTCTTATCCAGTATACAGACGGAAAGGAGCCTGTGGAGGACTTTGGTTATGTTTTCATGTTTGTCGGTAACCCCCGGGATATCCAAGATGGGGAGTTCGATCTGGAAAAATAGCTTAAGCGGATGGGGCGACAGCCAGCCTCATAGATTAGCGTACTGCAAGAAGAAGGCCTGGTCAGTTTGTCTTTTTATACACTGAAGCTTACTATATCTGTTACAATCCTTCTTACGTCACTGAGTAGTAAAAACTGCCTTTGGAAGCCGCTGAGAGGTAGTTTCGAGTCCATCCGTTACCTCAGCCCGATGTTCGAAGATTTGCTGTACCGCACGGCCATCGTGATACTTTGCGTCAACATCGAGGCCCTGAAGTTCATCCTCTGCAAGAATACCTTATTTGTCTCTTTACCCAGGTGCAATCGCGAGTAAACACACCTTAGACGGGTACCCAGTCTTATATGTCCGCTGGATGTTGAGATAAACACCTGGCCTTATGAGAGATATTATGAGTAGAATCTGGCATAGGCGCCCGGGATAAATATACACAATAAGTTGGAGTTAGGAAGTTACGGTCTTAAGAATGGCTTACGCCTTGATATAGGCTGGCTTTCCAGATGGATAAAAGTCACCAATAGCTCTGTATTTGCGAACTCCTAACAATTCGTAATCGTCAATTTACTGTGAGCCCAACGACGAAAAGAGCTTCCGCAACTAGATTAGACTCTTCAGTTTCCAAGCTTCCCTAATGCCTGCGGGATTCCTCGGAACCAAGAATCAGAACAATTGGCTTGATTAAGGTCACGCATTGCATATTCACAGCATCGCTCACATAGAGTCATACCTCAACGAGAGGGCAGAAGAAAGACTGAACTGGGCAAGCAGCTGCATCAATTCAAACAACAGGAAGGCGAAGCACATAAGAGACAGAATTGCGCAAGTTACAGTGCCCCGGTGTTATGAGTAATCAGTTGTGGGCATCTTGATCAAATCCTAACTAGTTCCCATGGCGGGTATTCATGCAACAAATCACAGACAGGTCAGGATGCGGGGGAAGGCTAGTCATATACTGGTCTCGGAACCATTTCTGCTGCAACTTACGTTCAACTAACAGCCAATCTTCACCGTGTCGGGGCAGTTTTCCAGTCGTTGCGGGGTTCGTCGAGTGTTATGAGGATATTCGTAGTGAGTGTCGAGCTAGACAGGTGTAGTTGCTACCCGAGGTATCATTCGGTCAACTGTCATCGTTCAATCCTCGATCTCCCGCCACCGCTAATGTTGGGATAAATATCTTTATTGTCTATAAAAGGTACACTCGAGCACATTTCAAGCATACTGGAATTGTTGTAAGACTGCTATCTAAGCACGGAGACGCCTCTTCCTCGGATCATCACAGCCTTACTTGGGCTTCAAGCCTTTTCCTTCACCACTGCCATTCCCCAACATGAATCTGTCACTGATTTGACAACGCTTCCAAAGGTTGAGAGGGTGCGGACCTTCATCCTCACAGACATTCTTAATGAGCCCGATGACTCGAGGTCTCGTCGCAGTCACATCATGGTCGCTGAGAAATGAAACTCATCCCGAGGAGATTAAGAGGATTATTGATACCTATGGCAAGGTCGTCGATAATCTCAATCAATATGTTCATCCCGACAACTCTTATCCTGATCCAAAGGATCTGTTAGACAAGGTTTCGTCTGGTCCTGTTGTAAGTAAATTTAAAGCTTTTGGTGGTCAAAAGCTGACAACATTAGTCCTACGGAAAAGCTGCACTCAAGCAACCACTTAGCGATGGAGCTCGGCTTCTGATTGACGCTCTAAAGGAATCCGTCAAGCCATTGTTTGTTAGTCTTTGGGGCGGAGCAAACACACTGGCTCAAGCTTTACAGCACATCGCCAAAACCGAGACAAAGCTTGTCGCATCTCAACTTCGCTCTCGACTTAGAGTCTACTCGATATCAGATCAAGATGACGCAGGTGCATATATCAGAGTCAAATGGTCAGATGTCTTCTTCATTGTCAATGTTCATGGCTACCGAGAGTACAGTCTCGGTACGTGGACTGGTATCTCTACTGGCGACAACAACGCTGCCAACAGGACTAAAGTGCTGGACGGTTGGCTAACACCCAACATCCGCCTTGGGCCACTTGGGGCTGAATATCCTGAGATCGTTTATACAATGGAAGGCGACTCCCCTAGCTTCATCTGGATAATCCAAAACGGCCTCAACATCCCTGGACGACCGGACTATGGAGGTTGAGGCGGTCGATGTATTCGTGTTACCGAGGACAAGGAAATCAACGAGAATGGGACTTCAGCTGATACACTAATTAATAACCAAGGTGAAAGTTGGAGGAGCCAATATGCCACCATTTGATGATGGCGCGATGCTTACCAGGATGACTTCGCTGCACGTATGCAGTGGACACTTGTTCACGGCTTTGAGGACGGCGCTCACCCTCCTAACATCGATATCAACGGTTCCAAAGGTAGTGAGCCATTGCGATTCAACGTCAGCCTGAAGGATTCTATCATATTAGACGCTAGCAAGAGTCTTGCCTCAGATTGTCGAGAAGGCACTTCTGGACTTACTTTCCAATGGTATTCCTATGCTGAGTGTGCTCTAAACTATCTGACAAGTCTCACTTCGGACGCTTTCAAAATCGAGGTATTGTCACCGCCATCTGGCACCAACGGCACACTTGCTGTCAATGAAGCAGGCTTCAGCAACGTGACTATGGGGCCGAAGGTTAAAATCTCAACGAACCTTACCAGCTGGAAGCAAGAGCAGCCTAGCTCGGTGGATATAGAGTGGCATGTTTTTCTTCAAGTCACAAACACAAAGGGTTCATATCCCATTCGACGTTATAAGCGTATCATTCTCCAGATTCCCCAGGCGTTGTAGCCTCCCTACATACCATTGCTTTATTACTTAACCTCAAAAGACTACTAGGTAGGTAATATAGCTTGAAGCTTTGGGTAATCTTTATTAAATAACACAATTCTTACACAATAACGACCTAATACCACTCAAAAGACTACCTTACCATATCCGAGGCTTTGTCGTGATAAAAGTGTCTTCAGGACGAATCTGTAAGGGCAAGATACTTGCGATGCTCCATACAAGGGCACCGTTGGAGGCGAAAGTCTTGATCTGATGGCAGTATCAGAAAGAGGCATATTGTCAAGACGATTGTTCTGTAGTTTTGAGTATTTCTTGGTGATAAGGAAAGAAGGAGGAATTCTGCGACAAAGGAAGCAGACAGATAGACGATTTCATCTCGTCTGTAAAGGTCAAATTAGGGCATTATTATTACCATAAGCTTTGGTGGCCTCTATAGGCGAAAGGCTTCTTATTAGAATATTGTGAAAGCATCAGAGTTATGATGCTAGAAATTTTGAACACTAAATATACGTAGATCTACTGGCAAGCATTATCTGAAGGTGTGTTTTCTTTCTGAACTTTAGATACTATGGATGAAGTCTCCCTGATGATAATTAAGGTTGCGCGGAAAGAAGCACTCTTTGAAACACACTCACCAATCCCTTAGACAACATAACTCTCTCCTTTGAATTCCCCCGCAAAGTTTCTTCCAGATAAACCTTCGACTTCTCTCGGGTATAAAAAGAAGTCTTTCTTCCTTTGTACCAACCACTAAAACCTCCACGCTTCTCAAATTGAACATTTTCTTCGTTGCACACATCTTCACCACTGATCTCCAGTCAAAGACGTTAGTTAGACAACCCAACATGGATTTCTTCTCGAGGTTACCACCGACTGTCAGAAAGGACATTATCGTCCACCTTGAGTCATATTCTTCCATCATGAAGCTCATTCGCGCTTCCCCTACGATGCTTTGGCAATACAAAGTCGACCGTTATGTTATCGTAACAGGTATCCTCAGACCGATCCTCGATTCGGATAAGAAAGGCGCCATCCTCCAGGATGCTCTAGCTATTGCCCATAGTCGCGAATTTGACAACGCTGTTCCTCATTCCGAACGTCGTCAACGTTTATTGAGACGGGACCATCCCGACCCGATAGCCCAGGGCGATAAGCAAACCACATTAAAGCTTTTTCGCGTGATATCCCTCATGATATGCTGGATTGAAGATTACCTAGGCAAAGCTACGGACTCCTGTCCTCCTCACGTTTACATGGCACTTCCAGAGATCGCTACCGGTTGGACTGGAACGCGGTACCGTGGAGAGTTAGTCGATATTAAACCGGCCTTCTTCAGCTACTTGAGACGATCAGAGAGATGTCGCCTTTTGCAGGCATTCCTGCGACTCGAGGTTATCTGCAAGCTTTATGTACACCAGGAACGTCCAGAGCAGCTTCAGCCGGGAAGAAACTGGGTATCAATTGGCTTTATGGCGCGGGAGCCTCTGTCAACCCTTGTTGGGGGGGATGAAACAGACTGGGTGGCCCTGTCGTGTGCTATCGCCTACTTTCGCCTCCTCTACAAGTCTGTTTTCATGTTTGAGGCACATACGCCAGCAAGCCAACGCATCCGAAAGGCTCCAAAGAAGCCTTCTCTACCGAGTTCCATCCTTCCCGGAAAACCATCTTCAGGATACACTGAGAATTTCGACGTTCGACATCCCGAAATGAAACTCAGTTTTCCGGATAATGTCTGTGTTTATCACGGGTCACATGATCCCAAGCTTCACCAATTTCTTATTCCATATACGTCGCCTCACTTCGGCTTCGACGACTTAAGCTCGACGCTCATCTCTACAAATCGATCTGGTGAAAGTTGTGCTCCATGTCGCATAGACCAGCTGAACAGAGGAAATACTCTTAGATGTGATTTGCTGTTCATCGAGTACGTGGAACGTTTCCGTTCGCGCATAGATCATTCAAGGCGAATGGTTCACATATATGTCGGAGGGACCGAAAGTCAACAACATCCATATTGTTTTGCCGTTATTTTGTCAGAGCTACATGCGGCGATATGTGACCAGCGGGCATACGGTATATTCGAAGACAACAGGCTTTATTCAGGTGGCGAATCCAACATTCCAACCATGGAACAACTCAAAAGGTTGGCAGATAGTACGTGGTTTTCTTGTTACTTTAGGGACGATAGGGATATTCCTTCGAGGCCGTGGTTAAGGCGGTACAGGTACGGAATTTGAGAGAAAGGTATTTGTGATCAACTGCATACACCTCCGAGCTCCCTGCTGAGCAAACCTGGCTCCGACTAAACTTCCTGAGGTTTCTCGCTACCTTTCCTCCACTCCCAAAGGGTTTTGCACCAGAATCAGGTTTCTATTGTACCTAGTACGCAAAATGTCGCCATCAAGGCCACTCTCATGCGTTTGCCAATGCCAAGAGTGTCGAGGTTGAAGGATGGGTATGAAGGGTCGAGGTTGGCGGAGTGTTGTTGTTTTGGTCGGTTTTTGCTTTGTTGATACGCGGTTTGATGCAGGTATTTGGAGTTCCTGAAGGCGAAAACTCTGTTTCCTTCATTTGAGAGATATTTACGGCAAAGGCACGCGCGTATCATTTTAGGGCGCAAATGGCTTAAGCTTGACGGGATCATGGTTGATTTGACGGTAGTTTGTATGGAGATTGGACTCTCAGGAGGACAGGTCAGTGGGTGATTGATTTAAAGACTTTTATCCAGAGTTAGACAATGTGATCAAGTTTGTGTTGTTAAAAAAGGATGGGAATATCTGCGATAAGCAGACTTAAGTCTTCTTTAATATTAAGCTTGACCGAATGGATAGGCTTCGTATTTCGTATCTGTCGTATCCCGTATTCAGCTCTGCCCCACCAAGATTCTTGTCATGCTTCTTTAACCCAAGGACGATACACTAATCACAAAAGTCATACACATACTGGGAGTGTATTTTTCAATATGTAAATGTCATCGGAGAAGAACGAATTCATGTTACTATGCCTCTGGGTGACTCCATCCGCCATCAAGTTTAACTTGGCTCCTTCTGAATCGACAGAATCTATCCTTTCTCTCAATAGTACAGAGTGTTCGACGAACCACTTGGAAGGTGGCATCGATACCTCGAGCACCTTGACCAGCGGGCGTTCAGAAGTCCTGCTGGGGAGTAATAACGTTGCACTGTTCATTGATAGCGGGAACAAGGCAAACACCAGTGCCACAGCAAGTGTTGGCGAAGCACCGCTGCCCAGCCGGACAAGTACTCGAAGAGGAACATGACTGGAGACCTCTGCAGTCTGTCTCAATAAGGCAGATATTTGTACCCTCGCTGGTCTTCGCACAGTAACAAGGTGAGTTTGGCCCACCGCAAGGGTTGATGGTTTCATCGCATACGGTTGGATTGTCGCATACCGCGGGATCGTTTGGTTTTGGAGGAGAGGTAGATTTGGTTGTAGTCATGGTCACCGTGGTAGAACTGGTGGTTGTGGTTGTAGTCGTCTTGGTCTCGGTAATCGTCACGGGCGCGTCTACGGGTTCTCTAAGTGCCTGAGTCTCTCTGACCGTAATTTTGTCGTCCCCCTTTCCAACATTGATGGAACCTTTCTCTTTCCGAGGTTCAAGGCAATAACAAGCATTGGCGAACTCCAATCTCGTCATGCATGCGTACTCGTACTTCTCAGGGACCTCGTCAAGGTGTTGGGCAGCTCTGCGAGAAGACCATGAGTTAGCCGTTGTAGCACAATCCATGTTGGTAGACGCCAGACTTACCCAGATTCTGCTATTTGGAAGAATTCTTTGCAATCTCTTTCATGTCCCGAGATCCTACCAACTTCCTCTGCACACAGGTCCGAGCAGTAGTACTCTGTGCTCTGGAGCGCAGCGATACTGGCCGATAAAGAGGCCATGAAGGCCACAAGAAGCTTGGAGGAGACCATATTATTCCTTTACTACCGGCAACCGAGCAGGTCAATGTGAGCAAGGAAACAAGAGAGGTGCTTGCCGTTGGGCATCGGTCGACATTTATAAAGCCGTGAGAAACATGAACTTGTAATCGTGGCAAACGGAGTCGTTGGCTACGATCAGCCAAGACAATCTATAGGACTAAACGAAGGAAGTCTAAAGCTTATCACAGATTGACCTCGAAACTTTTGAACTACCCCTCTCTTTACGGACGTGTGAGACCATATGCTTAATCTTCGAGGCTTGTACCTTTTGAGTCTGCCCGAGACTTTGTTACATTGCTCGGTTCATCAGCACCAGCCAGGTTCTAGGTGACAAGTTTCCTTGACTTCTGCGTTCGTCTCATTGTCTCGCAATGCCAATGGGACAGCCATCTGGTTTCATAGCCCAAATTGTGTTCCGCAATGGTTGTCCGGTCATCGGCAGCTGACTTTACGCCGTAATAATACCCCTCTCAATCACCTTGTGTCCGACCAATATATTTCCACAAGACAAGAAGTAAAGCAAATGGCTTAAGTTCGCTATAAACTCAAGCAGGATCATCGATTATGAAGTAAATCGATGATGCTTTCGGCATGTGAGAATTCATACCGGTTATCTCCGACTTCGGAAGTTATTGAGTTTCATATGTATTAGCTATTTAACAGTCGTTTATGCTCCAGCATCTGAAAGGGGAACGTTGTGCTGCCAGGCTTGTGCCCACGTTGCAGTCGTTTTCGCTGTTGTTTGCCTTGGACAAAGTAGCTGGGATCTAGTCACTACGTTTTCTCGTACCTGGTCCGTCAGGGCACAATGTATATTCCGATGAAGCATGGGTTTATTGCTCTGTACTAATCGATATGCGGTCTAAGCCAAGACCTCAAACGGGGTCTCAAACGGATTGCAGCATCTTGAGTGGACAAATTTCCTAATGCAAGATCCACTAAGATAGGAATGGTCGTATAAATTCCGAGCTGTCTCGGATACATACACGACGCCTTCAACGTTGAAAAGTGCTGGTCGTCAAATTTCCAGGTCCCAACAAGTGCCATGCTACCACACAGCAAATACTATATAAAGTGCATACAACCTCATGTTCGGAAGGTTTCTCTGCACTCTTCCCAAGATAATTCACCTCTACACACTCTCCAACATGGCCCCTCTTCAGTTCGGCACTCTACTCTACGACTTCCAAGCGCTTGACGTTATAGGTCCCATAGACGTCGTCAACTTGTGCAGCAAATCATTCCTGCAAGAGGCTTCTCCCCTCATGAAAGTCGACCCAGATGTAATTTCTCGAGCTAAAGACTTCAATTTTCACTACATCGGCGTCAATCGTGACCCTGTCCAACTCACATGCGGCGGCATGTCTATCATACCTTCAACCACAGTAGACGAATACCCTGAGCTGGATATCCTCCTGCTAGGCGGCCCTGACCTTACCAAATTCGAACTGCATCCTAAGCATGCAGATTTGATCCGACAACATGTTGCTGCGGGGAAGCTGCTCTTCACTACGTGCACTGGGGCCTTACTCGCTGCATCAGTGGGTGTTCTCGATGGCAGGAACGCTACCGTTAATCATGCCGCCATTCCGTTCGCCAAGCAAAAGTATCCCAATGTTAATTGGACGAGCGAGGAAAAGTGGGTTGTAGATGGGAACATTTGGACCTCTGGTGGTGCAGTGGCTGGGATGGACATGATTTCGCATTGGGTGAAAGAGGGTTCTGGACTTGATGTGCTTACCGTGGGCTCATCGCTGTTGGACTATGAGCCCAGGGATATCAAAGGCATCTCACACGTCATTCCTCAGAGATTCGATAAGAATGGTGAGCAACTGCCCACTCATGTCTTCGAGTAAAGAGATACAGGTGGGCAACGGAGATGGTATGCAGACAAAGACAACAGTAGGCAGGTTTATATGGTACCCCAGCGACATTAATGGGAGCATCTCTCACGTATCAACGTGTCAGAGTATTGGGAAAACTATACATTACGCCATTCTATTTGGGTATATGGCAATCACACTCACTCTCTATCATCCCGTCCCGTTACCTTCTCGGTTGAGACTCGTGAACCGTAAACTCAATGTCCTTCTTGATACCATCCGGCATTGAAGGAATAATCTCATCCGAGCTCGCATCCCCTCCACCATGTATGTAAACGTTGTGCTCGGCGTTATCGTTCACTGTTCCAAGTCCTGTCCTCGACTGCAGAGATCGACCACTGCGACTCTTCCAGCCCGATCCGCGACCATCGCCGAGCATGATGCTTCCAGGCTCAGGACCTCCTTTGTACTTGGAACTGACATTGTTCGATGATAGAAGGGAGCCGAACAGAGGCTTAAGCTTCTGACGCATCCAGCCCCATGTGCTTGGCAGGTTGGATGTTACAACGGCGACGAAAGATTCTCGGACGGCCCATGAAGCGCCTTCCTCGGGACCTGTGTCGGGGTTCTGAGGGCTTGTTAGCACGGAGTTTTCATAGATGGGGACGGCGCCACATACCTGGAGAATGAGAAAACATCGCAACAGACCAGCGACCATGACAAAGACGGCACCCGAGAACAGAACCAACAAGCCATACTTCTTAACCTTGGGGATACGAGCGCCCCACAGCATGGGAATTGGGATTGCTAGTAGATAGATGTCGGTAACGATGTTAAGGCAAACAATAACGAAAATGTAAATCTTTGACAATGCAGGTTGACAGAAGTCTTTTAACTAATTAGCAACGGACTTTGAGCTTTACAACAGGTATCTCAACATACTGCCTGGGTTCGGGTAAATTTGCCAAAAGTGATTGAAAGGCTGACAGCTGAAGAGGATGCAGCATATCACCGCGATGTAAGTCGCGGCGATGAGTCCAAAACCAATATGGATCCGTATCTTGTATCCAGCGAGGCCGGCCTATGATGGTCAGTCATGTTTCCCCTACGATAAGCCATGCTTGAACATACCGTGAGTCGAAAGTAAAAGGCGCACAGCGCAGCTTTGATGACCCAAAGTACCGAAGCATACATAACCCACCCAGCAACTTGGATCTTAGATCCACCCACTCTCCATCCATATTCGTCGCTGTCTGGTGATAAGGCCTTGCGTTCCTCGTCTGTCATACCGCTGTTCGTCAACCCTTTAAATTGTGCGCCGACAGTATAAGCAAGAGCTGTTTCGATCGTGTACGGGATAATAGCCAACAGCATGAGGTAATCGTCTGCCTCGAAGTTCTGAATTCCGACTTGTCGTAACCGAGCATACGTTCGAAGGAAGATGATGATGATACCGATCGATAGTAGTGTGAACGCCTCAACGGCGAAAGTTGTGTGGCTCGCCATAGCTGCTAACACGAGCAAAACGACAAACAAAGAATAAGACTCATGCACGAAGGGGCCGCGGGCCTCCGGACATGCAGACTATTTAGAGGACCTGACAGTGATAGTAGAAGGGGACACGCTGCATCGCCGCCACTTTCAAGGACTATCCATGAATCGTGGGCCCGCTGTGTCATCGCTCACGGGGCACTATATGCCAGTTATGAATCCATCCTGCAGCACCGGCGTCGCTGGTACGAAAGAGCCAGGCGCAGATGACAGGCTATCATCCATCAGCATTGATCAACGAGCGAGGCGTTACAAGGTATCGGGAATTGCCTGCGGATGAAAGGAGCAGCCGTAGCGCACGCTAGAAGCTGATCAACAGAGGCGCTAGAGACGCCAGTACCTTGCGAGTCATTCCGTAAGCTCCATCTATTCCGAAGCTCAGATTGTACTGGATAAGAGATTTCTTGGTACTGGTCAGATAATGAATCAGTCGTCTCAAGTGATTCTAGCTCTTGTAGGAAGGACATTAACGAGCGATCGTTCGCCAAGTGGCTCGGTCGGCAGACGGCTGACTAGATCATCTGTCAGGGGATGGCCATGGGTTGTTTATGTCCCGTCAGCCGCAGGTCCGGGCGCCAAGCGATTAATTAAATTCTTGCGTCATCCTGTTAATGAAGATCAACTGCGAGGAGAGTCAGGTCAGCAGAGTCAGAATACATCTCAACCTCACTTGACGAGACAAGTAAATCCAACTTGCCGTATCTAGTTCTATGCCCGTCTTCCCTGTCTTGTGTCTTCGGTGCATTATAGCATTACCCGGATCTTCAGCATTCCGTGCTTCATTTCCAGGGGCAATAACAACAGAGTTGCGATGTGGTTCCCTACGCATCATCATCGGGGTGCGTGCGTTGGACAGACTGAGGACCTATCGCTTAGGCGACAAGGCTGAGTTTCTCGGAGATTTCACGACAGATCTGGAACGTCAGTGTTTTGAGTTCCAGGTGCACATTCCCAGTAATGCAACAGCTGTTTTGAGAGTCATTGATACAATCGTCGTTGATTGTGCGACTTGTTTGAAGCTCTGTGAAACGTTGTTACTGTCGGATGTTTGCTTTAACGTGGCGAAATAATCTGCCACTAACAGAATTGGGCCCAAGACCCACGATACCTGATAACCTAGTGCTGTAGAACCTAATTCAAGATGCGATAAAGGGGTTCTCACATGCTTCGATTGAGATGCAGTGAAAGAGATTCAATATTAAAGCCTCAACTGACATGTCTCATTCCCTTAAAACCTTATATCTGCAGGGTTCGGAATGTTTAAAAAGTAACGGTTGACCAGCATATTTTACAGGGGCTAACAAGCGAGGTACAGCGCTGTAGATCAGCCACTGTTAGAATTATAGCCAATCGTTACCCCGCAAACGAGGCCCAACCTTCTAATTTATTGTGCCAGCGCTTGTTGATGACCCCTAATTCCGAATGTACTTAGGGCATCTTGCTATCCTGGTTTCGGAAATTCCGAGCCTCAGCATGGATTCCGATATAATAATAAACGGCGTTGCTGAAGAAATGCCTCTCCTCTGAGACAAGATAAAGAGGCTTGTAGCCTGTCAAGGCAAAACTAGCAGGCTTCGGGAAGGTTAGTCGTGGGGTAAAGGTTTGTGGGCCATTATCGGGCATGCATCCATCAGTCAACGCGTCAAAATCCCAACATGCTCCCACCCAACAAGTACCTTCAGGATTGTTGTACATATCTTCATTTCACTTGGAGCTATCTCTCGCTTTCAACATAGTATGACCATTATCGTCCTACGGTTTTGAAATATCTGTTAAGTAGAAGTAGCCAGACACGTCCACCCCACGGTTGCGAGGTTGATAGGTACAGGGTAGCGGTCGCGATCACCGAGACATCCAATGTGTTATAACAGCAGGCTACAGTACTGTACTAACCTATTGTTCCCCTCATTAATGTATTGGACCCATTGACAAAGAGGGGGATCGCTAAGAAAAATTCCCCGAGGTACAGCAGGAGGCTGGATCCAATAAGCAAACCCTGTTTCGCGACACTGGATCAAGACATACGCGACACTATAGCAACTATACAGTATAATGACTAGTCAATTTGGAAAATGGACTCTCATGTCCGGTATTGATGTCAATTGGATCAAATACATCCTACTTATTGTTAATTGAGATACGTGCTGTCTTTCTTATGCTGAACGTGGCTGATTTTATTTTCGTATTGTTGGGAACTTTTGGGCTTCATTGACGTCACTAACATTCCGTAACTTGTTCAATCAATTATCACACGAACCTAATGAGCAATTAAGAGGATAGGTTTGCAATTGATCACTAACCGCTAGATAATCACAGCACCGATTTGGAAGAATGCAATTGTTTTAATAATTATTATTTTTGATGCTTCCATATTTGTTTGGTCATACTCCTTCCGACCGTGGATTAGCATGTGCTTTTCCTGTTGCGATATTGTCGGAAGGACCCCATCAATCTATGTACATCAAAAGTATATTAGGAAGATGTAAGTTCAAGTAAATCGTCCTTCTAAATGGACTCCAAATGGACAAGCAACATAATAGATCCAGAGAAAACCACCAATTAAATTAAAAAAAAAGCAACACACAAAAAGGCCGTGCCGTTAGTATTTTCCCCTTTCAGCCCGGTGTCCCAGATGTTCAATCATTATCGCATAAATTCATAACCTTTAACTCTTCTTCCGGCGTCAGTTGCTCTTGTTGAACAAGCTCATCCTCAACATGCCACCCTTCTTGGGCTTCTGATGGAACGAACTCTGCTGGCTGACGGGTCGCGGGTCGAAGCTGTCAATGCTGTCCATTCGCTGCATGGGAGGCTGGCGAACTGCGGGGGCGGGGGCTGGGGG
>JAAVUC010000409.1:0-40237 GCA_014898925.1 Fusarium nelsonii
GGGATGGGGATGGGAGGGGTGGCTTGCATCGAACAGGGAAATTCGGCATCGGGAGTGGCGGTCATGGTTGTCTTGTTGAACTGCTCCAAGGAAGCGACCGCTTAATCTCTGTTGTTCGATACGATGCGATCGATCTCTCTCTTTATCGGGGTTTCTTTTTTCCTATTCTTTTGGTCGTAGTCTCACTCTCACTTTCAGGGCAATGACGAAGCTAGCTTGGCTCTGCCGTGTTAAGGAATGTAGATCTAGACCTAATATCGAAGGGAGAGGAACGTCAGTCACCCGTTATACCGGGTTTGAGTGGAGATTCTCTTTGTTTTGGTTTAATGGACGGGGGCGGTTTCTTTGGTAACTTGAGGACGAGTACAAGTGTAAGTGGCAGTAGGAGTGATATAACAGTGAAGTGAAGTGAGTGTGAGTGTGACACTGGTGGTGGAAAGATGACGGCAGGTTTCTGATATGCGCGCGGGGATAAGATCCATTGGTTGGTTGGTTGGCAGTCAGTGGGGGATCGGGCGGTAAAGATTGACGTTATTGCAGCAGGAATTGGTTCTGGAGGGTTGTATGACACAGCCACAGGAAAGCCACAGCCGGTTTCCATCATAACAACAGCTAGCTAAATTTGCATACAGTAAGCTTCAGCAAGCGCTGTGCTACAGTGCTATTGAACGGTAGCTAGGATATCCCGGGAACACTTTATGATGCATTCAGAATTATAAGAAATTGGGGCTTGCAGGTTTGATTGCAGATGTTGTCTGGTGTTACACTATTTCCGCGGAATTGAACGTATGTATCAGCTTTATAGGGCAACTAGGTATCCTAATGTGAGGGAGGGACAGCAAACAATAGAAGACGGGAACTTTTAGAGTATTGTAGTGGAGCTAGTAAACGTGAACCTGCAGCAAGAACTGACTCAACAGAGGCATGTAGTGACAGCTGTTTCACGGAACCCTCTTAATAGTGGAGAGTAAATGCTGTCGCGTGAGAGACGATGGAGACTGGATGCGCTGAGCATTCAATAAACACTACCTTTAGAAACTGACAACTGCCCTGTGCTCCATAAACAGCTGCCCGGGCTGGAACCGTGCAACGAGTTAGTGCTAAGTTAGGTAGCTGGGGCTGCCACCCACCCGTACTGTAGCTGTAGCTGTAGCTGGACCTGGAGCGGTCTGTTGTGGTCCAGGGCATTGCGCTGTGGCCGCGTTGCTATGGCAATGAACCAAAGGAGCAACCTGTTTCGGGCAGGGGCCAGAAAACAACGACAATGGCCCATACAAAAGAATCGCTAGCCCAGGTCCGTTGCTTATCATCAACATCGTCAACCAAGACCTTCAATTCTTTTTCCTCACCTCAAAAGTTGTCTTTGGTGCCGTTCTCTTGTCCGTGCTGGAGCTGGACTTGGAACACCTTCTTCATCTCTTTCCTCCCTCTAACCTGCCGAGACGCATCCAATTTAGCCATAAAACGCCTCTGCTGCAGCTTCCCGTTGAACTGCCCGGCACAAACGCAATTGATCACGCCGTCACCGCCCTGGTTTTGGCCATCCGAGAGAGATTGAGATTGATTGAGAGAGATTAAAAGACATCGTCGCTGCTTCAATATTTTGATTGTATATTTCTTTATACTTTTATTATATTCTGATTGCATTCGAAAGCTCTTACGTCTTTTTTCTGTTATTCACTGGACGGTTCCACCGCCCGACTCCCTGAAGCGCAAGTCAACATCAACAATAACAACATGGCGCCTTCCAGTCGTCACCCACAACTGCAATCGCAGCCGCAACCACAGAGCATGGCGCAAATCGTCGAGTACATTCCAGGTATGCCATGAACTCACCATCATTTAACCCATTTTGTACATATGTACAACGGCCGCCTGGCTTTCCAGAGTCATGGCGCATTGTTATCCCTTCTACTCATTGCCGCTGTTTAAACCTCCACCTTACTTCATCGACGTCAACTTTCATGTCAACAACATGCCTCTCCCAATGTCGGCGCTAAATTATATTCTAGATCGCCTGTACCTCGCCGCTTACAATGTCGCTCCTACTGCCGATACTCCATTCCCATACCCCGAGGAGCCCGCGCCTGTCTCTCCTAGGAAGAGAACTACAAGACATGCTGCTGGCGCTACCCCGCTCGCCAAACCATCTCGACCTCAGCCCTGCTACTTTACAGTCGACGATACCCTCTTGTACAACGCTTTTCACCATGACTTTGGTCCTCTGCACATCGGTCACTTGTACCGATTTGCTATCCAGTTCCATGACATCCTAGGCGCCAAGCAGAACAAGGAGCGCCCCATTGTCTTCTACAGCGCCGCTGACCCCAAGAGTGAGCTCATCCCTCGACAATTGCGCGCAACGCACGGAAACTAACATCATCTCTAGGTCGCGCCAACGCTGCGTGTATGCTCGCATGCTACATGGTCCTTATCCAGAACTGGCCTCCTCATCTGGCCCTCGCCCCGATTGCGCAAGTCGATCCTCCTCTGATGCCTTTCCGAGATGCTGGTTACAGCCAAGCAGACTACGGCATCAGCGTTCAAGATGTTGTCTATGGTGTCTGGAAGGCTAAGGAGGAAAAGTGCTGCGACCTCGACAACTTCGACCTGGACGAGTACGAGCGATTCGAGCGAGTCGAGCATGGTGATTTCAACTGGATCACCCCTCATTTCCTGGCATTTGCTTCCCCCCAGCACGCGCCAGTCCAGAAGATCACAGAGGGTTCTGAACTGTACCCATTGCTTCCACGAACGATAGCCGCCGTGGATGCTCACCCCAAGCTGCCAAAGCCTTTCAAGAACGTCCTCAAGCACTTTTCCGAGAAGAACATTGGCCTGGTAGTCCGTCTCAACTCACAACTCTACTCTCCCTCTTACTTTGAGGCCCTGGGTATTCAACATCTGGACATGATCTTCGATGACGGCACATGTCCTTCGCTCACAACTGTGCGCAGGTTCATCAGACTCGCTCACGAGACCATCACTGTCCGCAAGAAGGGGATCGCTGTCCACTGCAAGGCCGGCCTGGGCCGAACCGGTTGCTTGATTGGTGCCTACCTTATCTACCGCCATGGTTTCACGGCCAACGAGGTCATCTCTTTCATGCGATTCATGCGACCTGGTATGGTTGTTGGTCCCCAGCAGCACTGGCTTCACCTCAACCAGGGTACCTTCCGTGAATGGTGGGTTGAGGAGAGAATCGAGCGCCGACTGAGGAGAGAGATGGCTGCTGCCAACCCCATCCCTAGCACACCCATTCGTGCCATGCAAAAGACAACGCTGCGAAACGGCCAGACTTCAACACCACCCAACCGAAGCCCTTCAAATCGCACGCCGCTGAGCGAAGTTGACCATGATCGCAATAACATTGGGGTCCAGGAAGACTATTTGCCAGCTCCTACACCAGGACAACCGCGAAAGGCTGCCAGGGACCGTCACCATCCTTACCAACGGTCTATTTCTGGAGGAGCCCCTGCCGAAGTCCCATACTCAGTTGAGCAAGAAGCTGAGTTGATCGCTAAATACAGCCAAGCTGGCGGCGAGTCTGACGAGGAGTTGCACCTGCGCATGCGACGCCGGAAGGCGACATCACAGTCACCAGCTCGCAGTGAAAAGACAAGATCCGTGAGCCAGACCACGTCCATCTATACGATAGATAACGACGCGTCTCATGATGCTGAGAACATTGGTTCGGTGCGGTCCAAGCATGTTGACCGGGTTCCAAGTACCCCCGGTGTCCTGGCCAAGGTCCGCGGCAGCAAGCGCCAGGGCGAGTCTCCTCTCCGAGCAAAGGAGTCCGGTGTTCGCAAGACCAGCGGCAGGGTAGGCAGCGCCAGCCATGGCACTTCGGTGACGGCAGCCTCAACAGCTCGCAAGGTTTCTGGGGCTTAGAAAGCACCAACCAAGCGAGTCCAGCCGCTTCAGCGTTCCAACGCGAAGCGCAACAAGCAATTGTACGACTCTACATCATGATCATGACTCACGTACATCACGGGATCTTAACGTCCGGCATGCATTGGCGTTTTGGGCTCGAAAGGGGATGATGGGTGTTTGTGTTTGAATGTTGAACCAATTCTTCTCCCGCCATCACTTATTCTGGCGTGTTTGGCTTTCACTTTTTTGCCATTTCAAACGTGCAAGATAATTCAGTTTCTGCAGCATCCAAGCATTATTACGGCATGGATTGAACGGAGTTTGTTATGACCAAGGAGGCGGCATTCGGAGAGACGCGAACCAAAAATCACATATTGTCTCGGAGGAGGAACGAAGGCATAACGGAGTTTAATTTGCGACGGCGTACAGGAAGGGAATGACGGGAATTTTGCTATTCTATATTTATTTGGTTTTGGCATTGCATTGATCGACTCTTCTTGATTACAGTCAAAGAGGAGCACTGGAGATGAAAGGGCAGCGGGCTTTTACGACTATTTATATATGTGCATCCGAGAATTGAAACAAACTGCTTATACTGTTCAAACACTTTTGCTCTTCAGTTGGTGATCCACGGCATGTGCTTGTGTCCACCATGCTCTTCATAGTAATAATCTTCGCATCTTGTCATATCATGGGTAACATGGTTATACTCGAATACCTTCTAAAGCTGTCACAACGTCCTCTATCACTTTCGCAGCCTCAGCGCTCGTCATAGCCTCACTCACAGCCAGACACTTATCCACAACATCACGATATCGACGACCGACTTTACTGCCGAGGCCGGGAACGAGCGCAGTACGCAACACCTTGTCGCGCCACCGATCAGCAGAATAGTGCGGTTTGTGATACGTTTGAAGGACCTTCCATAACCCGATCTCAAGAAGCACCAGACCCAGACTATATATGTCCATGGGTTTGCAGTGCGAGTAACCACGCAACGAAGCCGGATGTCGATGAAGCGTCATAATAGATGGATTGCGTGGAACAACGGAAAGTGCAGTGTCGAGATCTGGCCGCGAAGCGTCGAAGCCAGTGAGATATGGACGCTGTATATCAGGAACAAGAGCGGCCGTAGCAGTTGGCGAATGCGCTGACGTAGAAATAGCGGAGGGAAAGAAGAGAATGTTTGAGCTGCAGAGACTCTTGTGAAGCCAATCGAGAGAGTGCAGAGACCACAGAGCAACAGCAAGTGTATGTGCTAGGCGAACCCGATCATCAAGGTCAGGAGTCTTGAGATCTGCACTAGCGATGAGCTCGTGTAGCGTCGAGAAGGATGGCGAAGGCGCTTTATATACGAGCCCGTATCTGCAGCGCGACGAGTCGTCGACGTAGCCTACACAGTCGATGCTGTGAAGATCAGGATGGCACTCTGAAGCTGAATGCATCATACGAGCGAGATCGTCCAGACGACGAACATGGGCTACACGCTCGTCCACGTCGTCACGATCATAATCCACCCATTCAATAACGACATCACCTGCAGTTTCATGCCTTCCTTTGCTGCGACCTCCCTTGCCATCGTCTTCACTTAGCTCAAGGGCAGCACGAGGGACCTTGAGAGCGAAGGTTGGTTTGAACGAGGCCTGGGGCTTAGCATCGAGGTTGATGCGGAGTTTCTTGAGATTTGCGGACGTGGTGAGTTTCGGATAAACGCCTGTTGAGGCTGTCTCAAGGAGGGATAGCTGCTTGATGTCGCGTTGAGCGGATTCGAGGAGTTGATGCGTCCAGGCGCGTTGGAAGGATGGGAGATGAGATGGTGGGAAGAGACGCTCGAGGCCATCGTTGAAGTCTTGACCATAGGAGTTAGCCAGTTACATAACATGGTTGAACAAATTAATGTACCTCGTAGGTCCTTTAGTAGGTTCGTGAACTTATCTTTGTC
This sequence comes from Fusarium nelsonii, assembly GCA_014898925.1. Taxonomy (NCBI): domain Eukaryota; kingdom Fungi; phylum Ascomycota; class Sordariomycetes; order Hypocreales; family Nectriaceae; genus Fusarium; species Fusarium nelsonii. The sequence continues at coordinate 5,819 of JAAVUC010000409.1, forward strand.
TGTTCGAGTTAGCCTTGAGATTTATGATAAGACATTTCAGAACTCACCTGCTATAACCCATCTAGCTCTCAAGCTCATCTCCTTTCCCCAACTCATCTCACTCATAGCCTTGGACACTCCGTTCAACTTGCGACTCTCCTCATCCTTTGAACTCTTCCTCGAAGGTGAGGGCGACTTCCTGGCTTTTGTCTTACCAACATCTAAACTAGCTCTAGTACTCCCGCATGTACCTTCATCAACCAAACCGTACCTATCCTTAAGTTTCTTGAAGTCAGTCACAGCACTATGCAGTTCCTCAAGAATCTGTAAAGCTAGACTCCTCAATTGGGGATTCCTTGTGCTCTCAAGATGAGCCTCAAGTCTCCCCTCAGCAACGCCCCAATCTCGACCCCACACGACAAGCCGCATTTCTTCTATCCGCACTTTGCACAACAGTCTTTGACTATCTGTGTCGATATTCGCTGCTGCCGTGAAGAGATTGTATGCTTTGACGCAGCCGTCGAAGAGCTGGCCGAGGACACCTACTACCGCGAGGGCAGTTCCCACAGTCTCAGCGGCCATCGTGCAAGTGTTAGTGAGGGGTCGTTAAGGTGGAGGTGGCGAGATGAAGCTCGCGAGTGATTAGAGTAAGTATACTCGCGATTGACATCTGTCGAAACGATTTTGGTTCATAAAGACATGTTGCTTGATTGTTTCAGGTGTAGAAAGCCACATGCATGTCCGGACAGACTATGGATTGACGCTTAATAAGCCCAGAAAATAAGCCCAGGCAATGATTATCACAACTTATGTAGACTTATGAAGAAGGATGAATCCGCTTGTTTTTGTCGATTCAAGGAATGGTATCAATTAAAAAAGATTTCAAGTAATTCCACTTGGCTTCGCTTTATACGAAAGGAAGATTCAGAATATATACTGTTTATTTGCCACAAATACCTGCTGCCTTGCTTCATTGCAGCATTTGCTGCATCGCATTCACTCTATAGCTCTCCCTTCGCTCCATTAATTGAGAGTGTCGTCCACTGTCAACAATTTGACCTCCTTCAACGATGAAGATTACATCAGCTTTCTGAACGGTATGCAACCGATGAGTGATGGCCAGTACAGTCGTGCCTCTCGACGCCCTCTCAAGACCTTGTTGAAGGGCTGCTTCGCTGGCGGCATCGAGTGCACTGGTGCTTTCATCAAGGAGCAACAAGCGTGGACGGCGAACAAGAGCACGGGCGATCGCGAGGCGTTGCCTTTGACCACCCGATAGACGAGAAGCAGAGGGACCACATTCGGTGTCATAGCCGTCGGGAAGAGCTGCGATCACATCGTGAATATTCGCTAATCGACAAGCCTCTTCGATCTCGGCATCTGTAGCTTCATGACCAGGAGGTGCTCCTAGACCAACATTGAAACGCACACTGCCGTCAAAAAGAGCAGGTTCTTGAGGGACTAGAGCAATACTATCACGGAAAGATGTAGAAAGCTTAGTGATGTCCTGATCGTCAATAAGGACTGTACCGGCGGTAGGCTCGTATAGACGTTGTACGATGTTCATAATGGTAGACTTGCCAGCCCCAGAAGGACCGACGAGACCACAGAATTGGTTGGGTGGAAGTGTGAATGAAACATTGTCAAGGACAGTGGCATCCGGCCGGCTTGGGTAGGCGAAGGAAACATCCTTGAATGTTACCCTCGCGCCACCACGGCCATGGTTTTCGGCAGGACCTCGCGACTTTTCTCCTCCTGCGGCCTCGGGATCATCTCCAGCCTTGGATGGGTCTTGCCCAGGCTTCCCGGTGTGAGTGCTGCTTCCCATGTTGACAACCGTCATAACACGAGACAGAGCAAGACGAGCACGCGAGAACTCCGGAGCAAGAGAAAACATGCCGCTCCAGAGTTGGGCACTTGTCAACATAGCCACCAAGATGATAAGAAAGTCTTTTTGAGTGTACTCTCCCTTCATGATAAGCTGGGAACCCCACCAATATGCGAGAGCATTGATAAATGTACCAGTTGTGTATGAGATGGCCAGCCAGATATTGGTCGTGACAGAAGCACGCACAACCTGCTTCCTTGGAGGCTTCAGTAAGCGTGAGAAACCCTCCATGTACTCGTTCTCGAGCGATAAGACGGCCACAGTACGAATGGATTGAATAGCTTCTGTTGCGAGTGCAGTGGCAGTCGAGAAAGCCGCTTGATGCCGTTCCTCATAACGTGCCAGCATTCGTAGCTGCATGAAGCCGGAGCCAAGTAGAATAGGGAGCGTGACCAAACACACCAAGGCAATTTTCCACGCAAAGATATGGGATATGATGATCGCAATGAGGACATTGATTAGAATGGCGAACACGGTACCGAAAGTTGATCCACTGAAGGCACCCACAGAGATGCTATCCTTGGTGATAATCCCGAGTAAGCTGGTAGGAGTACGGCCTTCAGATTGGTGCCAGTGGATGCCTTGCTCCATCAAAGAACGGAAAGACAGAACGCGCAGATTGTAAAGGAGTCTTTCGGCGACAATGCCAAAGCCTAACCAGGCGACGAAGTTTGCGATTAGCTCCACGCCTGCAAGCATAAAGAACAGACCAGCAAACATATTGCCCATGGATCGAATGTAGTCGAGAGTATTGGCGCACGGATTCAGCGCTCCGACAGTGAAACCAAAGATAATACCCGAGCCGGAGAAGGTTGCTCCGACAAAAACTGCAGCAATCATGGCGAGAGTAAACCAGCCCAGAGATGGCCGAGTCAACCAGACAAGTCCCTTCATTACGGAACTGAAAGGTTTCACGTCATCCAACTCGTGATCCTTAACGTCTTCATCCTTTTTAGGCCCGTGCTCCTTATCCTTTTCAGATAACTGGCCATCCAATGACTTCTTGGTCTCTGATACTTCGACCTTCTCGTTTGCTTGAGTGTCTGCTTGGAGAGTGGAGGCGCCAATCGAGTCGCCATCGACAGATGCTGAACTGCTCTTGTTACCCACAGTCTGGAGCTTAGCCATATGTGCAAACTCGCCATCTTCTTTGGTCATGAGCTCGTCGTAAGTTCCTTGCTCAACTACCTGCCCAGCCTTCATAACAATGATGTTATCGGCGTTGCGAATGGTTGATAGACGGTGGGCAATAGAGATGATGGTTCGCTTCTCAGCCGCAGCCCGTTCAATCGCGAGCTGGATTCTCTTCTCACTAGCAGAATCGAGAGCCGCAGTTGCTTCATCAAGGACAAGTATCTCAGGGTCACGAATCAAGGCTCGAGCAAGTGCAATTCTCTGTCGTTGGCCACCACTGACGAGCGATCCCTTGGGACCTGCAGATGTGCCATAACCAAGCTCTAGACGCTCAATGAATCTAGCCGCATCAGCCTGCTCTGCAGCGTGGCGGATAAGCTCAGCAATTTCAGCAAATTCGGGTCCCAGAGAGGCGGCTGATCGGAGCGCCTCTTTGCCCTGTGCGGCCATTCTGGCGAGTTCAGGGCCCTTAAGAAGAGGTTTCAGATGCTGATGCGATTCTTTGGGTGAGTTGATGAGACCAAGAGCGATATTCTCGAGGATAGAGCGATCAAGAAGTGATGGTTCCTGCTGAACAAAACTAATAAAACTTCGAAGAGATTTGACGTTGAGCTCTCGCAAGTCATGGCCTTCGAGTTCGACTTTACCCTCGGTAGGATCATGCAGACGTGCAACAAGTGCCGCGATGGTGGTTTTTCCGCTGCCAGAAAGACCAACAATGGCCGTATACTTTCCAGCAGGAAACTCAAGGTCGACGTTTTGGAGAACAGGCTGACCGGGACGAGATACATACTCGAATGAGACATTACGAAATGCGAGGGACTTTGCTCCGCTCGGGGGAAGTATGATGCCATCACCTGAGGTGCCATCAATGGAAGATGGAGCGTCTATGTCTTCCTTGAGCCGCTGGAATGCGCCCACAGCTGCTCCTAAGAAAGGTAGAGTAGGCGCCATTCCACCAAGCATAACGCATGCGTCTACAAGAAGATACACAATGGCGTAAATTTCGCCGACAGTAGTGTTTCCGTCGTTCCGTGCCACTGACTCGGCGATCTTCTTACTACCCTGCCAGAAAGCCAACGCGTTCCCTGAGTAGGCGATGAAGTAGAGGAGACCCGTTTGCACAGCGGCAATGGAAGATTTAGCAATCGCGTATTTGCGAGAGCGTGCCATATGTTCTGCAAACTTCTCTTCCAGACGAGGCGCAGCACCAAAAGCTTGAACGACAGCAACATATGACAAAGCCTCTGAAGCGATAGAAGAGGCTGCAGTAGAGGCTTCCATCTGCTTAACTACAAACCTCCCTAGGTATCTCCCTCCCAGGATACCAGAGAGGAGGAAGGCCGGAAGCATGCATATAAGAATACCGGCAAGTCTGGGTTGTTTCGTGAAGGCAATGATGAAGACGGTGACAAAGAAACTCAAGGTAGTAATAATGTTGCCAACCTTCTCAGATGTACCAGCTTGCACAGCTGTGATATCACCCTGAAGCCGGCTTGAGACTTGGCCTGAAGCACCGCGAGTATCAAAGAACTCTGGTGGCTGGCGCAAGAGAGCCGACACATAGCGAGTTCGCAGACGCTGGGCTAGACGTTGGCTGATGATATTCCAGCAGGTGAGGTGGCCATATATGAGAACAAGTGCAATGGCCCCAATCCAAGCTGTCTTTATGACCTTGTCATTGATAGCATTCTCGTATTGAAGAGGATCTGAGCCAGCTTCGCTGGCACCCGAGTTGCTGCCATCGGCCGCGCATGTAGCACCATTGAAGTTGTCTATAAGTTGGCCGAAAAGAACACCCATGAGCGGAAACGGGACACCAGCTCCAATTGCGCAGATGGTACCTAGTGCGATGAGGGAGTAGTCAACCCATGTTGGACCAGCGGCGAAAAGGAGTTCGAGGTAGGAGAAGCACGTCTTGAGAGACTGGAGCAGCTATCAGCATCGTTCCTCGTTTGTAGCTATTGTGCCAAAAGTTGCGGCGTTTCATTTGCTTACAGAAAAGATACTCTTCTTCGGCTCCCCAGCGACCGCTTTATCAGACTCAGTGGCCATGGCTGCAATTGTTGTCGGAGTGCTACGCCGGGAGTGGTCGTCGACACACTCAATGACCGCTCTCCTGTATGACAGGACAACAAGTAGTAAGAAGGATCGATCTAAGCCTCTGAAAATTCCATGGAGAGTTCCCCAGTCGGGAAAAGAATTTGCAATGATAAACAAAGGTAGTCAGGAACACTTCCGGTAGCCAACGTCATTCACAAAATCTTAACCATGCATCCGATGTAGGAGCACCCAGCCAAGAAGGCCCTGTTATGCAAGTGTTATTGCCGATCTGGGAGGCTCATAGATCAATATGTGAGTACACATGTGTTGACTCTCGCAACAGAGTTGCACTGCACGCCTTGGTGTAGCTAAAGGTGACATCGCATAGTCTTCATGGATCCTCCATATGCTTGAATGATGTCTTTGAGTCAATCAGGAGAGATTGGTCACGGTTCACCAAACCACCAGAGGTTGAGTTGCCGTAGGCAGCCAACCGGAAGGGTCACGACCATCATCCTAAATGACCCCTAGGCCACAAAGTGGAGTGAAGGCGAGGTTGTCTCATGAAATGGAAAAATCTTCATCCTCCATACGAGGCTCCCCCTTGTACGTCTGCTATGCCTGAGCGTACAACGGTAGGGCATCTGAAGGGGAATGGTAACTTGGGTTGTTAGCCAAGCAACCTGGTGGATCAAGCGGGTTGAGACGGTTTGCCTGATGAACTCAAAAGCTTTGTGTGAAGATCTAGTGAGCCGGTGTACAGGGATCGACAATACCAAGAAAACGGCAAGCCAAACGGATGATGAACTAGGATCAGATAAGATGAGGTGATTGATAAGATGGATGCGATGCGATGTGATGTGGCGCCAAGCTCCTAACCAAGCAGGGAACATTAAGAAACCGCCGAAAATCGGGAGTGATCGTCAGTTGATTAACCATATCCGCCATATAATGCATCGTCTTGGCGACCAGGGAGCTTCGAGCAGCTTCTTGCTTCAGGCAAGTCAAATATTTCGAAGCCGTTTGCCTGTGGAATCTTGTATATTTTGGTCCATTGCGAATCTGGGCGGGATCAAAAGTTCAGTCGTCATGACAAGGACTATGCTTAGTGCAGATAATCCCTGGTAAAAGCCGCAGGCATGGAGACGCGGTGGAGTTGCATCGGGACGAATGCCTATCGGAGCAAAGGGACCGCTATTTGAACGCTAGACGTACTAAGTTGATAGCCAATGTTCCGAGAGGCGCTTTTATGCTTATTCTGTTGTTAATACAGCGGGGAAATAAATCAAGGTTTTTGATCTGCGAAAGCTGTAGGTTTTGAGATGATATGCAAGCCCATTTCTTTAGGTAAGGCAGATCAGGCAAGAGCCCACTTAGATATCGGGGGATAAGAATGGATATATGAATAGGTACCTCAGATATGCATATGCGAAGGAACGAAAACGAACCTTCCCTGTGGGCCAATCTGGGTACTGCAAGACAAAGATGCCACCCCAGGTACCCCTGGAAGGACAACAAAATCCTTTGAAGCATTGCTTTATCGGTTACAACACCCAGTTTAGGATGATAAAGCAATTGTCAATTTGGCACAATTAAAGTGGGAAGCTTAATGCTATGCTTATATCTCATCCACTTATCAAGTCCACTGCATTCGCAGGTACAGTACCTAATCTTGGCAATTAAGAGGAGAACTGACATTTTACTGCTGCCTGTAATGTTCTACTAGTCTTAGTACCTACGGCAGTTCACTTATGTGCAGCAAGATACATTTAGGAGATGCCAAGATGCTGATCTTGTCGTGTTTCAGGAAACAGCATCTTAGAAGCACCGTCACCGGCTCTCTTTACTGCAGAAGACCAAGAACCCCCCGTTGATCAGCAACAATTTGTGGTTGTATTGCGGTATGTGACTCTGTTTGTTCCACTTAGAGTTTAAGCAGGATCATAGCCCTGCTCTTGGATCTCTTGGTATTACATATATAGGAGCGGGTGAAGCACGTAAATGTGTTGCAGAACCTGTCCGTAGATATCCAAATAAGTTTCCATTCTATACAGTTTCTGAGTGGCTATACCGGAGCACCATCTACTTACCTAAAGTCGCCACCTGAGTCGAGACGACACGAATATCCATCATGAGCCAAGCAACACTCCGCACCGACCGCCTGGAGCTACGGCCTCTCGGGCACGAACACGGAGATTACATCTACCAACTGGACTCGGATCCCCAAGTTATGAAGTACATCGGCTATGGCAAGCCACTCACAGCTGAAGATTCGACTATCGTACACAGATTATTGCTAGAGACAGCCTCATTCGGATCCGGGCTTGGATGCTGGGCCGGCTTCGCAGGCGACGAATTTGTGGGCTGGTGGGTGCTGGCACCCAGCCAGAGCAATGATACTCCCCCCCAGGTTAACAAGAAGCGCGTCGAATTTGGTCTAAGGATCCTCCCCAAGTTTTGGGGCCAGGGCTATGCAAAGGAGGGTTCTCGAGCACTGGTGAAGCATGGTCTGGAGGACCTCGATGTGGACGAGGTTTTCGGTGAAACTATGGCTGTGAACCAAGGGTCTCGGGCTATTATGGCAAAGATCGGGCTAAAGCACATCCGCACGTTCCACAACAAGTACGACAACCCTCCTCCTGGAATTGAGGAGGGTGAGGTGGAATACAGGGTTACAAGGGATGAGTGGGCATCACAACAAACATGTGCGGCATAGTCTAGGATGTGAGAACTACAATGAATTGAAAAACATGAGCATTATCTATTGTGGATATTAAAGTATTCTTGAATTGCCAGTGTCATTTATCATGTGTCTCTGTGCCACCAATTTCAAATATGCAGGATGCTGGGCTTGGTTCTTGATACACTATCGATAGAGACATTTTACTGCATTATGGGTTTCTTAGAAACCACAAGACCTAAAGGGAACGCCAATCTCGAACCAACGATTTCTATTTTACCGATCAGACGGAACTTGGTGGACATCGTGTATCAGTAGGTGGTGGAGGAGAATCCATCTCGGCCTGCAGAGGACGCACGATAATGGAACATATGGGCTATATCGCGCATCTTCAACGTCGGCCAAGCATCTTACCTGGAAGTATACGATCTAAACCTAACAATCAGTCGGCATATTCCGTGTGACAGAACAGGAAATAAATGAGACATTCTGCTCGAGTATCGCTCGGCTCGGGAGGCCCTGATACAATGACCCGATATACCGAAAGAACCCTTACTTCAGTCACTCGGGATTAATCGCTCGACCAGAGCCCAACCGAGTTTAGACAGATTTAATACTACCTAATCGACTTGTACTCTCGTGGGGGTTTGCTGGTGGAACCTGGTCTGGTCATGTCATAAGTCCATGATACCATGAACCTCGTCACGGGTGACAAGACGAGGTTCCGCGCCAAGAGTGGGTTTCGACAGGCAAAAGGAAGCATGAACCTGAAGCATATTATTCAAAGTACCTTAATCTAGAGACAAGGATGAGGCATGTTTTATGCAGTCTTTGCTAGTTGAGGTGGGCTCGGATGATCCAAGCCTATGCCAAGCCGCCAAAATGTGGCCAGACTTGCCAGGGTCCATAATCAGGTGGCAGGCAATAATCGTCAATAAGTTTCGTCTCTGTCGATTTATTTCGTTATCGAGTCTAGCATCAAAGCTTCCGGGCCCATTTCCAATGTCATGCTAAGTTGTTGTTGGTTCAAGGGTTGTGTAGAGTTATCCCCCAAAACCAGTAGTGTACTTTGCAGCTTGGCTTGTGATGAAAGACCCTGGCATATGAAGCCGTTGACGATTGGATCTTATCCATCAATCAGATTAGATAAAATTTTCTCATTCCCCTGTTCTTCCGATCTCGGGTTACTTCGCTCTTCCCCCCACTTGTTTGCCACTGATAATCTGATCCTGCTTCACTGTCTTGTTGGTTGTCAATTATGGGACCATCCTATTGAGGAAAAGAACAACTGGAATTATCAGTTCAGCCCCAAGAAACCATTCATCTGTAGCTCCTTGGCTTGACGTGAATGTGAAGTTTTCTCTCGCTCGACTCCGAGGTAAGACAAGGTAAACAATGGACTGTTTGCAGGGGGGGTTCCCGAGAGGAGGGAACATGTCCGGTTTAGAACCAACACATGGCAAAAGACAGCTCTGGCTCTAACTGCTATATCCTTCGTCCATTAACTTATTATCTGCTCATGCCATGTCAGGGTTACATTGGACTACATAAGGAATGCTATGGCTCCTTTTCTGTTATTAACTCCCTTCTTAGTCTTCAGTTACTCTTCACGTCATAGCCCCGAGTGTGTTGCAGCCTCTTTCACATATCACTGCACTCTCAATTAGTCCTGGTGTCGAGACAAGCAGCAGCAATGTCGGCCTTGACAAAGATCCGCGAGGGTCTTGCCCGAGAGGACAACACTCATGTTGCCGGGACTTTGGCTCCCCATGAGAAGGAGATCCATGAGTCTCCTGAGATAGTCAGCGAGACTGGTCGTGATCACGACAAGGAAGCCACTGCTGGTACTCTTCCTCCTGATGACAAGGGCAACGACTCTGATGTTCCCAGCGAGGATGTACAGACTGGTGTCAGAGAGATCCAGGCCATCACTCTCACTTGGGGCAAAGGGTCTCTGGCCGCTCTTCTGTGTCTGTAAGTTTGCTTCCAAAAGCCGAAACACCAGAAACAGAAAGCCTAACCACTATCGACAGTATCTGGACACTGTTCCTCATCAGTGGTTTCCGCGGCTCCTTCTACCTCGTCCTGGTCCCCTATGTCACCAGCGAATGGCAGGCTCATTCCCTCATGACCACCATTCCCATCGTGGCAGACGCCATGACAGCAGCTTGCTACATTCCTATGGCCAAGGCCCTCGACGTCTGGGGCCGTGCCGAAGGTTTCCTTCTCATGAGCGGCTTCGCCACTCTTGGCCTTGTCCTGATGGCCGTATCTCAGAACCTCGCTACCTTCTGCGCTGCTCAGGTCTTCTACTCCGTCGGCTGGGGAGGCATGATCTACGCCGTTGGTGTTCTCGCCGCCGATGCTTCCAACTTGAGGAATCGAGGTTTGGCTTTTGCCTTTACTTCTTCTCCTTACATGATCACTGCGTTTGCTGGTTCCAAGGCTGCCGCCGCCTTTGTTCTCGATGTCAAGGACTGGCGATGGGGTTTCGGCTGGATCGCCATCGTCTTGCCATGTGTCACTATTCCTCTTTTCCTTGTCCTTAAGGTCAACCTGCGCAAGGCTTTCAGGAATGGTACAGTCACTAAGACTACTCGAAGCCGGGGCTTTTTTGGTAGCATCTGGTGGGCCTTCAACGAGTTTGATGGTACGTGTATCGTGTTCGATCCTTGGTCTTATCTCAAAAACTAACAATGATGCAGTCATCGGAATCTTTCTCTTCGGTGGAGGCCTGGTGGTCTTCCTTCTCCCTTTCAACCTCGCCGCTCACGCTCCTGACGGTTGGAGCACCGGCTATATCATCGCCATGATTGTCGTTGGTTTCTTTACCCTCATCTTCTTCGGCATTTGGGAATACTGGCTTGCTCCAGTACCCTTCCTTCAGGGCCGCTTCCTTCTCGACCGATCCGTCATCGCCGCCTGCATGATCGATCTGACTTACCAAATCTCCTACTATACCTGGAACTACTTCTTTACTTCCTTCTTGCAGGTCGTTGTCAACCTTGGCCCTGCCGAAGCCGGATACGTCAACTCAACTTTCCAGGTTGTTTCTGGTGTGCTTCTCTTCATCGTCGGCTTCCTTATTCGAAAGACTGGCTTCTACAAGTGGACCTTCTACTTCGCTGTCCCCATCTACATCTTCGCTCTTGGCCTCATGATCCATTTCCGTGCTCCTAACCAGTACGTTGGATACATCATCATGTGTGAGATTTTCATCTCCATCGGTGGTGCTGTCTTCATTCTGGTTATGCAGCTCGCTGTTCTTGCCGCTGTTGCTCACCAATATGTCGCTGCTGCCCTCGCTACTTTGTACGTCGCCGGAGGTGTCGGTGGTGCTGTTGGAGGAGCTATCTCCGGTGCTATCTGGACAAACACTTTCATCCCTCAACTCATGCAGAGGCTGCCCGAGTCCGAGCTGCCTAATGCTCCTCTTATCGCAGGAAACATTGTGAATCAGCTTGCCTACCCTGTCAACAGCCCTGCTAGACTTGCTATTCAGGAGTCGTACGGCTTTGCTCAAGTCAGAATGCTTGCCGCAGGTGTTGGCATTGCTTCTTTGTTCTTCATTTGGGTTCCCATGCTGAGGAATATTAACGTCAAGAAGCTCAAGCAGACCAAGGGTCTTGTCCTCTAAGCGACTCGCCCATTAGCTTGGATGATCAACACGTCTAACTTTGTAGTAGCTAGACGCGAATGATCGTTACATAGAAAACTGCCAGAGCAGGATATCGCGTTTCTCGGTATATTGGTAGATAGCTAGATAGAGATGATGCATTAGTGAAAATAATGAATACGAGTTTTAATTTAGTAATAACGTTGCTTTTCTTAAGTGGCAGTCATATCTTCACTTCGCTCAAACACTCAAAGAAGCCATTCCGCGCTTCAATTGTTGCAAACGTTCGCCATGTTTGTAATTAGTATTTGCTATGACGGGGGCCCTCCTCTCATCCCTCATACGATGTTAGTGTCATCTACCTACACCACGCAACTGTTGCAGATAAAGGAAACGCTGGTACCGTCATCACTGCAATATGATCGCTCAAACGAGCATGACTTCCGTATGCATTCAACGTTGATCGTTATATAGACATAAACAACTACCCGTCGGGTTGGCAAAACACCGCATTGAATGTTTGCTTCCTAGTGTTTGTCTCGAGTACGGGGAAACCATTCAAGCAGAACAAGTCTAGACAACAGCCACACACATGCCCCAGGTTGTCCGCCATATCAACAAATGTGAAAGACCATCCATGTATTCATTGCCATTGATGTGCTGTGAAAGCAGATTTTAATACCCTCCTCAGATTGTATCAGTCCTGGTGCTACACCTCAACCACCATATAACTCGTTCGGCTGTCATTTCAGCTCGAGCGTAACTTTTCTTCGGATTGTTATCCTTTCCCAAATTTGTAAATAGAAAATGCCCTGCCAACGCCGGACACCTCGATGCCCATCCTTTGCTGGACGTGGCTCGCTTGTCTTGGTCCTGGACTTAGTAGACCTTCTTCTTCTCGTCGATGCTGAACTGGCCAGGACCGCTGTTGACGAGAAGCAGGAGTCCACCGACGATAGACAGGATCTGGAAGAAGTCGTACTTGGCGAAATCCTTGTGGGGGTGGTGCTCGTGGAGCTGTGTGGTTTGTTAGCTTTCTGTGTAGATACGAATGTCGCGGATCGCAACTTACTGTCCAGAAGTTGTTGACCAAGAGGTTGAAGATGCTCAGAATGACAACGAGCAGAGTGGCGCTGTACTTGGCCTTGAATCCAACGACAACCATGACGCAAGAAATGCCGCCGAGGGACGAGACAATGACACGCCAGAGCGACCACTCGCCACTGAAGACAAATCCAATGAAGAGGAAGATGAGGAGGACACGGCCAGCCAGCTGGAAGTACATCTTGCGATCCTTCTCGTCAATCTGGGGAAGACCAGCAAAGACTTGAGTCTTGCGAACCCATGAGTCAGAAAGGACCATGACCAGGCCACCAATGACAGACAGGTTTCGGAGGAAGAAGTTGAGATCGAAGATGAGACCGTAACCAAGAGCCTGAGTGACAACGACGCCCATGAGACCGGCGACGGCGTAATCGGAATGCTTTCGGATGATGACGAGAGTAGAGCAAGAGAACATGGCGATGATGTTGACAAGCAGGAACAGGTGGGTGATGCCGGAAGGAACTGTCGAACGTTAGATCATCAGCCTTTCCCACTCCTCCGAACAGAGGCGCATCTTACTGTGACGGTAGTCCTTCAGGTAAAGCAGCTGGTCGGACCATTGGGTGACGATACGGAGAGCATCTTCGAAGAAGGTGACGACGATAAGGAATCGGCCAATGGCAGGGAGATAGCTGTCAACAAGGACAAAGGTCAGCTCTCGGAGCTCCAAATGCGCTAGCAAAGGACGTCGCTCGACTCACGGCTTGACAGGCTCGCTGATGGTGTCGAGCGCATCCTCAATTTTGCTGGTATAGGGTCGAATCTGCTCGAGAAAGCCCTCACCCTGCTGAGGATCAGCAGCCTGGGATCCGCCGTAGGGCGCAGGGCCACCGAGGCCGTAGCCAGAGTTGAATCGCTGGGACATGGCTGTAGGTGGATGTTCGGTTCGAAGGAAGCTTTGTTTTACGTGCAGGCCTGCTGACTAGATGATGACGGAGCACAGCGATGCGATGCTGAGGACGAGAAGTTGCTGGTGCAGCGGAAGGTCGTCGTGAAGAGGAGGAAAAGGAAAAGACGTCAAACAGCTCTTTGGCGAAGCTTTCGGTAGTTGAGCCGAAAGGGCGTTTGATTAGACTCGACCAAATGAGATAGCAAATGTGGATTGAGAAGCTCGACAAACAAAAGGTTAAAGTCAAGTCAAGACAAGAGTAGGAGTTTTAAAAAAAGAGTGAGAAAAAAGGGCAAGGAGAGACAGGACGAAAACGAGGCGTCGAGGCGAGCTGTCCTTTGTGATTCAATTGGAGACGATGACCTCAGACGAGTAGAGAAAAAGAACTACACAGGTACAGTACCTTACCTGAGAGATGGATGCCCTGATCCTACAACGGTGTCCTTTAGAGATCCCGTGATGGAGCTTGGTAGTGTCCCACTTTTTAGCTCCCTTACCTTCCGTTCTATTTGTGCCTCTAGTGTCTCAGGTACCTACCTAACTCGACTCAACTAAGGCTTTCCTTTCTAGGTATCTCTAGGTGCCGATACCTACAGCTACTGCCGGATAGAGGGGCACTTGCATGTCCAGGGTACTTTTACCCCTTAAGGCTCAATTACCTGCTTACTTTCACTCTGCAAGTGTTCTAAGACATCATCTCAAGCCGAGGCCAGTTGAATCAAATCAATAAAGACGGGATGGGTTGAGTAGTACGTACTGATCCTCTAGCCAGGGCCCCCAGCCATTCCCCCCATCACAACTTGGGTTAGGCCCGGGAACTAAGCGATCCAAGAATGGAAACTCTTGTAATAGACGCTACCTCAGTGGCGTAGCATCAACTCCTCTCCTCCTCGGACATCTTGGACCTGCCAAACTAGGGCTCTGCAGATATTACTGTATCTATTGTAACATACTGGACTGTTTTCCAGACAAGTCTATCGTAATTGTTCGTACAGTCAATGCTCGTCCCGCTTCGTAATAGCTGTTTCTCTGAACCCTCAACTCTATCCCAACGACGGATCGACAGGACAGCCCATACTCCCTACCACAAGCTTCAACCCTCCTCTATCATCATACTCTACTCTCCCTTCATTGACAGCATTGCGCATCTCTTCCCTCAACACGGTACGATCCCCTGTAATTGGATCCCATTCCCAACCCTCCTTCATCCACATCCATCTCAGATATGCTCTGAGTTCCTTATCATTTGGCCTCACCCTCATCCATTCGGGCTGGAACTCAGGCTCTCTACCCTTCCCCTTCCAGTCTTCTGCTCGGCCGAGTAACTCATCTCGACAAAAGATGCGCCAACTGTCTATAGCATACTTGCCTTGAGTGAGATGACCGATCTCCCAGGCTTCCAGATCTCGATTGTCGTCTTTGTTCCAAGATGAGGAATGATGTCCGATAAGTTGAGCCGAGACTAATGGGAAGTCAACGTCTCTACAATCATATTTCTTCACCTTATACAGCTTCCCAGCAGCTGGCGGATCATCCAGAAATCCTCGAGCATATTTTTGTATCAAAGCTACACGATGATTTGCAAGTCCAAGGTGACGTATCATATCAATGATTGGCTCTGTATTCGATTCACAAGCAATATCCGCGGGAGTGGGAAATCGCTCCTTAACCTTGTAGAATGAAGGGATAGCATGTATACCCTTCGTTTTGATCAGGAATGACACGACGATAAGCAGCCAGAATGGCTCATGTGCAACCTTTTCTTGAATAAGACCAAAATCTGGTGATGTGAGGGGCGCGAAAGGGACTGAAGGTACTGTCCCGCGCGGAGGACGCTTTGGTACCACTGGAGTAGAAGCCGAGGCGTCTGTGAAGTATGGGGAGATGACACTGTTGGGCTTGACACTTGAGGCGTTATCCTTATCGCTCATTGTGACTTCTTGCGGGGAACCCTGTTCAACAAGGAGACTACCAATCTTTGAATGTTGAAAGGTGTCATTTTGTGCTGCTAATGAGGCACGTGGTTGTGATAGTCCAAAAGTTGAATGGAGTGGGATACTCCACTTGCGGCTCTCTATTGGAACCTTCTCTTGAGGTTGATCAGACCAGTAAGGGGAAGTTTTGAAGAAGTTCTTCGTGTTTGAATAAGCCTCCGGGCTAGGCCGCTGCAATAGCCGTTGATTATCGATCAGCCCGGGGATTTGTGGTGGCCGGATTTCGGGGTCGCCCTCAAGCTCTTTTGCTCGGGCGATAAACCTATCGGTCGTATCCCACGACCCCAAGTTTAAGTCGAAATCTGACGGAGGAACCCGTCCATCCAATACGCACCGTACATATGCGAGAAGATCTTGCGCTTCCGTGCTGTATTTATCGCGTTGACGGGCTTGTCGCATAGATATGGCACATTCTACCAGGCAATTCCAATCTTGAGCGCCTGCTAACAGACTCTCTTGGAGGAGCTCTTCAAATTCGGCTGTTGCCTGGGTCTGGCTGGATTCGATGACGTCGGCGAGGAAATCCTGGTCACTTGAAGCGACATCGAATACGGAGAGAACGTCGTGGGCGCAGCGCGACATGTGGAGTTAGTTGCGTCGATCAGGCTCTTGTGCGCGAATAAGAAGAAGTGACTCGTGAGGCCATGGGATACCTCGTACTCAGGTGAACAGCCGTTGTCGGAGATCTGTTAGGCGATAGTGGCTGTTAACACCGAATAAGGGATGGATGGCATAGTTCAATATGGTGGTGACGATGATAATAATAAGTTGTCGCTTCCATGCATGAGTACGTGAAGTCAAGCTAGGTGAAATAAAGTTGGCTGAGTGAGTTGGTGAAGTTGATGCCGATGTAGAGATTCACGCTTCACTTCATGACAGTTTTGACTACCTAGGTAGGTAGTAGTAGGCAGATCCATAGCAACAAACAGCTGCCAAAATCCCCTGTGAGTCTACAAGACCGTATTAGGACAGACCTTCTCTACTACTAAGTTTGACAGCTCAAATATTGTGCTCTTTGTTCATGTACATATTGATGTTTATTCCGATCCTCGCACTATTTCTCGCATTATTCGTTCGGCTCTTTCTCAAAACTGATTCGGAGTCTTAGGCCGCTAGGTGGGTTGCAAAATAACCCGCACACAGCGAAGGCTTGACAGAAAGACTAGCCTAAGCCCCTAACTTAATAGCCTAAGGCTATCCTAAGCTCTTTTGTCATCCCTTATCCTTTGGAATAATGGCAGGGTTGGTGTGCGGATTATTTCCTGAACCGCCTGGCCGCACACGCCGCATCGAGTCAGTACTTGATGGAAGAACCGGGGCTGCTGTGGGGAAGACAACCAATCGGTCCCACGCGAATAAAATTGGTGGACGGTTGAACCGAGATTCAGAGGATGAATCATGAAGACTCTTGGGAACAAGAAAGGTTCAATATTGATTCAAGTCAAGAGAAACAAGACAAGATGCGGACATCCCATATTGTTTGTGAACCCACCGAGTCTACCGAGCTAAAGGTAGAACATGAATTGAGCCTAAGGTATCGATCGGTATGTATGCAAAGCGCATTCAGTTAACCTGGACCCTTTGTTGACTGATGTTTGTTGACTTGATCCCTGGAAACGAACCCTCCACGTGTCCGAGTGACCGGGTTGTGCGGTGCTGCAGTGATACCTGAAGCACGTAAAGACGCTAGAAGCCAACTTCTGCAGGGCCTTTTCTTCACTAACTTATCGCCTCGGCTTGAAAGTGCCGTCAGTATGTCTCTATCAGCGGGTACGCGACTCCACGGCTCGCGGTGCACTTGCATGGTGCCTGGTCTTATCTGCCTTGGCTGCTTGACCACACGCATTGCATTGTCTTGGATGAACGTGAGCCTCAAGTAAGCCCCAGGTTTTGTACAGTATCCTTCAGCCCGACTTGAGTACGGACAGATGCGGTGACGGGATAAAGGTATCTGGTTGGTCGCGTGATAGAGAGCGAAACAGGATGTATCTTGTAGCAGATGCGCAAACGCGCCAAACGCAGAATAGATGCAATGACCAAATAAGCATATACAAACGGCAACCACCTCGATTGCAATTGACAATCGTGTTTCTTCACTATTAGAGCGTTAATGTTAATGCAGTGCCACCTTCGTCAAGTGACTGACGCCGTTGCTGTCCGCCCTGCTGCCTTTGATCACGCCAACCCCGCCTGGCCAATCAGAATCTATTCGCTATCCTTGCTTCACCCGAGATGTGGTCCGACTGGAAGGTCACGTGCATAGATATCGCCTTCCAGGTCGTTGCCGTCCTCCCGTCTCCGCTCCGCTCAATTCTATCTCTCTCTCCGTCCCGTAATACCGCCCACCGCGCCCTCTCCGTTCCTACAGAACCAGTATCATCACCATCAACCATCATCCAAGAGATGAGTAGTCGCGGCGGTAAATTAGCCCCAGAAGTCAATCGGTAAGTCGCTGTTGCTTGACCTCACTCCTGCGTCAACTACAACCGCTGCAAATCAATTTCAAAGTCTTGCGCCTCCTTCATCACTAATCCCTTTCCCTGACCTTGATTGGTCTTTTTCGACACATATCTAAAGGCATTTTGCTAACGGTTTTGCAGAGCTCTGTTCGTAAAGAACTTGAGGTATGCCAGGATCAATCATCGAGATTTGCGCCCGGTTCCAAACTAATCTATATCCTTAGTTACAACGTCACTCCAGAAGAGTTGTTCGACCTCTTCGGAAAATTCGGCCCCATTCGGTATGCAACCACCCCGATGCTTTATTTATTCGTGTGAACAACCTATACATATCGTGTCGAGATGCGCTTTGCGAATTTTATACTGACGGTCTATGCAGCCAGGTTCGACAGGGTATCGCAAACAACACTAAGGGAACCGCATTCGTTGTCTATGAAGACGTAACCGACGCGAAGCAAGCCTGCGACAAGCTCAACGGCTTCAACTTCCAAAACCGTTACCTTGTTGGTATGTCGTCCTTATCTTTTCCTGCTGACAGTGTTACACCACATCACCTGGGGCAAGACGCGACCTTGTACCTGGATCTATACTAACCAGATTTTCCAGTTCTATACCACCAGCCCGACAAGATGGCCAAGTCAAAAGAGGACCTCGAAGCCCGCCGGGAATCTTTAGCTCAGCTCAAGCATCAGCATGGTATCGATTGACAATCCGACCGGTCTGTGGAACGCCTGCCTAGGAAGTCGACTTCCTCGTCTGCAGGCCGGTCTTCGTCTTCTCCTAAATCTCCGTCGCCTGATCCGAAGACGATCCTCCGTAAAGGCAGAACCCCGACCAAGAAAGCAGCCACCAAGAGCCACGCATCCTCCCGAGTCGTCCGTTTCGACGACGGACTTCGACCTGCACTGACTTGTGCATGATGTATCAACACTCTATCGTATTACTTTTTGGAGGGGGCTCTAAAGCAGGAGCCCAAATATACGCATCAGCTCTGAGGTGGTTTACTATTGGTTCGGACTCGCTTGACACGCAAACACCTCTCCTTTTACGGTCTCGGGAATTAGGTGCACTGGGGAAATTCAAGGTTGATTCAGCAAGTGGCGATACGACCAGTCACAAACTGCTTTTTTAAATTTTAGCCTGGGATAGGCTTTGATGACGTTGCCTGTGGATAGCTTTTATTGCGTTTTGTGTTTCCTTGTTATTTTTTTACTTTCGATCTGGAAGTCTTGGCCACGAGAAGCCAACCCCCCCTCGTTCACCCTTGCCGTCTGCTTGATGGGCAACAGACCATACAGATGTGTGATGTATCAAGGCTCTGACTTTCCACTTTCCTTTGGGCTTTGACGTTGTGCATACTAAAGAAATCTGATAATGTCACTGGGGAGGGGGAGCGATAAGCATTAGCAACCTAGAATGAAGTCAGTTTGATTCGGTGACGTGCAAGAACAAGTTCAATATCAGAATCTCTGTTCTCGGTATGACAAAGGTACCTACCTACTAGCCTCCTGCGGCAGTTGAATGCCAGTTCTCGTGCATGATATCAATATCGATTAAACCAACAAACATGACCCGTCACGTTACATCCAAGTACAGATGCGTTCGTAGTGAAGCAAAGAGCAGAGGTGACAAGATGTAAAGTATATTCTGTGCTTCAATATGTCGGGATGGCCGAGCATCTGCCACCAGGTTCCTGAGCAGTTTTGTATCCAAGAGGTGATGTGGTAGTCTCGGAGAACGCCACCAACAACATACACATGGGCTGAGTGCAGGTAAGCTGTTGGTAATACTACGTCAAAGTGCCGTAAGTTGACTTATTATATCGATCGATGCTATGTTTTAGAACCAACAACTTGGACGTTGCCAAGAAGGAGGTGTTGGCACAACACTTAGACTTAGAGACATGCTATAGCGATGGCATGCGAGACAATATATCTGAGACCTGCAATTGTGATTTTCAAGCTTAGATTATATCTTTATGGAGCTATAGACACATATCAAGAGTCGTAGAACCTCGTGTATATCAAGAACGGATTGACTCAACATGAGTCCGGACAGAGTCATAATGAAGAGATGAGTTCCGTTCCTGATTTCTCGTCGCCCCGATACTGGTCCCCAGAGTTCATCGCATCATATTGCATCATCAACATGCAAACACAGACACACAATCCTGGGCCCAAGGACAAACAGACCGTATCTTACAGCCTTGGACTTTCTTCTTGGTAATCGAGCTGAGGTTGAGTAGCTATGTCGCTTAGAAAATGCCTTGCCAGATTATAAAGAACAAATAAAATGAAAACAGGTCCCCGCAAAAGGTTTGTTTCGCCTGGTCGCATCAGCCGCGACCTAGTAGTAGAAAAAGAGACAGGCGATTAAGTTGATGTATAATTGACGGATAACATCCATGTCGGGGCCGCAATGGGAGGTCGCGATATCAGCCGTGGTGGGCTGTGAGTGGCTCTATAGCCGCCAGACGGGACATGGTGGGCTTGGGGCTGAGTGTTGGGGGGGCTTTGAGGTGGAATAAAGTGAACCAACGTGAGTTTTTGATACATGAGATTTTATGAGGACAAGCTGCAGTTTATTTCGCCTGATTTTATCTGTAGAAAAGTTGCCAATTGCTGGAGTCACACCGCGCTAGATTGAGGTGATAATCGTGGTTGTGAGTCAACCTGGTAGTATGTGGACATTCAGGATTAGGAAACATTGTGATGGTCAACCACCAAACACCAAAGAACCACCAATAATGCAGCTTCAGTCATTTACCAAAAGCACGGATTCTTCGACCCCATAGTCTACTTAGTCCAGTGGGTATCAAGGCCACAATATGCACCATACCACCTTGAACTTCACAGCCACAGCTGGGGGGACCTCATGGCTACTAGCTACCCTAGCAAAAGCATCCGTGATTTTATTTCTGGTCTTCAACCGAAGCAAAGAAACGTTCCTGTATCTCAGCAATGATGCCTTGGGCCCCTCATATGTCCCTCGTCCCGGCCATGAGGCTCATCACCAACCATGTATGGCCGCAGCCAAGGTCTCTCATTCAATCATTCTCCAGGTGCAGTAGCTCACTTAGCTGCATAGCTCCAGCCGTGTTAGTTCGAGCTTTGATATAAAGTCATACCAAGACCTCCTCTGATGTCTTCGAAATAATCATCACAAACATTGAAGCTTCTTCTCAAGCCAATGTCTCCTCCTTCATCTCGCTTTAGCAGACTATCTCTCCAGAGTATGTCTCCAGAAACCCGTTCTCACACCAGGGCTCAGTCCCTCGCTCAAGGGTCCGAACAGCCTCGTCATGAAGAGTCATCATCAGAATCGGAAGCAGATTCGAATAGTTCCGAGACTGGAGACGATAGTTCTGAGTTCAACGACGAGGATGAATCGTCTACCATTCGATCGCCTACCAAGCTCACATATCTCATCGATCACCTGCCCGAAACAACCCAGTCCATCGTCCGCGAGACATTCAGAGAACCGCCAAAGATCGCGCTGGAAAAGTGTCGTCGCATTGAGAATACCTATGCATTCCAGATGACAGAGCTTGTAACGCGTTCAGTCCGGATCCGCGCGCCAGAGGACGGCACTTCCAAGTTGGCCTGCTCATGTCGAGATGATGGACAGCTTTGCAGGCATCTTTTGTGGCTTCTAGACCAAATCACTGATCAGACCCTATATGAAGAAGATATCAGCAAACCTCTTAGAATGAATGCAGCGGGATATGCCGAGACGATTGGGGATCCTTTCCAGAACATCTCAAAGTATCGTCTGGACGTGCTCGTGAAGGGGCTTCACTCTCATCTTGTCACCCCAGATTCGGAGTACGATAACGAACCAGATGCTTTCCGCGTCCAAGAAGCTCGAGAGATACTCTCCTCGCTCTATGATATGGATCCAAACGAGTTTCGTCCCGACATCTTCGACCGGTCATCTCTTGGGAAGAAGATCATCAAGCGCCATGACCTCGAGCAAACCATATTCCGCATGCTTCTGGACAATCATCACTTCTTTCACTACTTCCGTTCCCTCTCGGGCTCACAAGACTTGATCAAAGACCCATTCTATAAACTCGCACAACGAATTGACCGCGTGTTGCGAGATCTCGATACCGAAATTCCCTCTTCAGATATCGAATCACCTCGCAATGTGCCTTGGGCAGCTTCCCACATCCTCGGTTGCGTTCGTCGCATGCGTCATGAGATATACACTCGCGAAAGGCCCCTTTCTGCACGAGAGTCATTATCTGCAGCTCGCAACCTGGTGCATATTCTAAGCTCTGTTGTGTCGCACAACAAAGAAAACGGTTCAAGAAGTCTGCCCCGCATCGACCGCAACCTCTACCTGCGCCTTATTGGCGACCGCGATCAAGACTTCATTCTTAACGTATTGAATCTAATTCCAGAGGCTGCAAGTCAATTCTTACATAGCCTTGAAGAAATTCTTGACAAGATCGAGATATATGGTGCGCCTGCGGGCTATGTGCAGCGATTCAGAGCAATGCTAAGAAGGTTGAGAACGTCGAGCACAGGCTCTGGGTTGAAACGATCAGTTCCGGCACAAACAGGTGGTAGGAAGACAAGAAGGACTAGATGAGGACAGTTGTATAAATGGACGGATGTGCTAAATAATGTTCTTTGGGCAAGACAAATACTATGCTACCCGTTTGTTGCTAATAAAACCGTTGGAAACTAATCTTCCCACCCACGAAAGAAATTTGACTAAACTATACTTGTCGACTATATAGACTTTGTTACCTAATTCTGACTCAAGCAGTTTGGTCGCCCATGCAAAGTTGTCCGACCGATGTCAGTAAAGTGAGAGTTCCCAAGCTGAAACCACACCCTGTCAAAAGTTAAACCCAGCTTCGTCACGGAAAGCTTCAAGTTCAGCAAGAACCTCCTTCAGACTCGGTCGGTCATAGAAATTCTCTTTCCAGTCACCTCTCTTCATACCTTCAATCCTTTGCCTTAGCCACTTCTCTGATGCGTCAATCTCTGCCGACCACCAGTCCCTCGCAGTCCGTTGCACATCTTCAGGGGTAGAGAGCCCTTTCCCCTCAAACTCACGAAGCACCAGCTGATTCCTTTCTCTGACGATCCATCTACTGAGGCCAGGCTGCCTTCCACGTGTACACCGGTTGATCAGCCGCTGCATGGCTCCAGGGGTCTTTGTGTATCCTGGAAACTCGACTAGCGGCTCCCATCTGTATGAAAGCCAGACCGCGGCTCTTTGGGGAGCGCTATTCCCTTCAAAGATACACCACAATACTCGACCAAGCATATACACCTCGCATGCCTCCTGTTCCTTCGGAGTAAGACACGCCCATGGAACATTGTAGCCTTTAGAAGGCCATTTGTACTCCTCCCGGTCACCCATAGCCTCCCAATCTGGAAGCATTTCTGACAAGAGATCCGAGTATTTTTTGCTGACTTCTGCCGGGATTTCTTCATCAATAGCGAGAAGCCTCACATATTCAAGTGCATTGACCTCAGGAGCAGCAAATTCACACCAGACACCGCGCTGCTCGAAATCGACCATCACGACATCTCGAGAAGCTGAAAGCACGACGTTGTCTAGCCTGAGATCAGGATAGAACATATCAGTGGTAGCACGAAGATGCACCAATGCCGATGCAAGTTGAGTGGCCCACTTCGTCTCATGGGCCAACGACACCATGTTGTGAAGCTTCAGAAAGGGGATCAGATCGCGCAGACTGCCGTGTATATGATACTCGAGCGTGAATCCTACGACGGCTACCTTTCCCCCAAAGCCACATTTCTTTGTAACCAGGTGAACTGGTCGAGAAACAATGTTGGGGTGTGGTGGGATGGTAAGAAGCTGTCTGAGCTCATGATAGAGATACTTGGTGTAACTGGTAAGGGCCTTGAAGATCCAAGTCTTACCTTCGATCTTGACGAGACAGACACTGTCGTGCAGCTGTGAGACGTATACGACGTCGTCGAGATCGACCAAGGGAGGAAGTTCAACATCATTTCCCCAGGCGGTCTGAAGCGAGGACACAGACCAAAGCTGACGCTCGAGATAATGGGTTGGAGCGACAGTGATCTCTGCATCAGCGACATTCTTCGGCATATTTTTGAGCACAATCCTGGAACCATAAGGGATCGTTTTGAAGATGCCGACAGGATCCTGCTGGTGCGATGTCCAATATTGCAGGATACGGAGTACGTGTTGAGTGACGCCGAGATGCGCTATACGTCTCGCACTTGTAGTATGAAATGCCACATCGACGTCAAGAGCATGTCGAAGTTCAGGTGAAAGCTTGGAAGGCTCTGGAATAAAAACATCTACTCGTAATGGCGGGATAGAGTCGATAAACAAGGGTACAGCATAAAACTGGCTTCCGAAAGCAGTGCAGCCGTCGATTCTCCAGAGAGGTCGCTCCAGTTGGCTAAGGCTGTCGATACGATTCTTAGGATTTAGGACCGAGTCCCGCCAGTCGACGGGCTGGCCATCCTGCATCACCGATTCCGCATCACGGTTGGATGAGAGATCCGAGAAAGCGGCAGTAGGATGGATAACATCGTGAATGGATTCCTGGCTCAACTCCATGATACGTGCCGATGTCGCGCTTGACTCAGAAAGCTAATGGGATACAGTTCAAAATCGACTGCGCGCAATGTTGTGCGGCAAACAAGCAGTAAGCAGCTGCACGATGTCTTGGATGCTGCCCGACACGAACAGTGGCCTGTAGATGAGGGGTTTCGGCCTCGGATGCAAGGGAACTGGGTGGTGAACAGTTGTTGGCGAAGCTTTGTTGGGCTATCAATAGAGCAGGTCACAGCAGTGCAGTCGAGTCCGTTTCAAAACGAGGCGTGACTTGTGTTGCAAGGAAATTCTACTGAGAAAAACAGCGAGCGTGCCGTAGTTGAACAGTGAATCTGGTAGAGGAATGATCGTTGTTGTGTGACAATATCAGACCGACATGGATGGCACCGCCAGATTGGGCCTTTTGGGGTGTTGGCTTTGACGCTCAATCGCAGCGCTCTTACCTGGGTCATGCTGTTTGATCACATGATTGATGGATTAGGAGCCTGCTAGCTGCCATTGTGAAACCAAGGATGACAGTGACGGTGACGGCGGCGGTGACGGATTACAAACTCGTTCCTGTCTCGTGAGGAATAACAAGCAACACCGAAGGCTCGTTCGTGATGGCGATTGCCTACTGCTTTGAAACTTCAATGGCAAGATCCATTTTTCTCAATTTAGTTTCGCGTTTGACGTAGGTTCCCTTAGGCCCCACCTTCGCAAAGGTAGGCTGCCTTACAATCGAGCATCCGTCCGCCTCTAGCAAGATACCCAAACAGCGTCCATATACTACCTACTAAGGCAGGCAGGCAGGCAGGCAGTTTGATATATGGCCAACTCGTGCAGGTATCCGTCATTACCTGAAGCGTGGGGCGGTATGGTCAACCTGCCGCTCCGCAGATTGTTTATCCCGTCCTCCGTCTGGCCAAAATCATCATCGCCATTGTCTATACATCAACACTCGTTTGGAGATTTCAACCAGCGCCCCCTAACGCATGCTTCTGGGAGTGAGGCTGTAGAGATCTATTATCGCGTGGGTTATGCGAGGTAAATGGGGTCGACAGATTGTGTCGTTTGCGTCTTGTTGAAATTGCATATCGCTGCGGACTGTTAATGCCCGGTCAGCGCAGCCCACTAAGAAATTGCCAAAAAAAATTCCCGAGTGCAAAACTGCTAGAATTCCAATGTTGGTACAATCTGCTTAGTGGTTCTTTCAAACTTCGAAGAGAATAGTTTCAAGATATGTGGACTGGATGTGCTGAATGTGCTGAATGATTTAAAGAATATTGCAATGTGGCGGACTGAGTCAGGATGTGTAGAGCCCCGCAATGGAGGCAGGCTGGTTGATCGCGAAGACATCTTGTAGGGGATTGGTTTCGCGGTGAGCTTTTAGGGGAAGTTGGAATTGAGTGGTTAGAAAAGTCTTGGTGGAACGAGCCCGGAGTGACATTGGCTTAAACAATGGTGCGCGCCCATGCCAGAGAGCTGGTCATGCTAGTATATCAATTATAGAGTTGTTCCTCGAACGCTTGTGTTTGTCTTTTTCGATAAGTCTCGAATCCTAAAAGAGACAGGTCTGCATTGGGTGTATTGCTCATAAGATCTGGAAGTGAGGGAAACCAGGGTGAAGGGGAGACAAAGTGCCCTGGCAGCCCGGTGAAAACCTGCGCTGGACGTTCAAGACAGGCCGGGAACCGTAGTTCTCGTCGAAACCATGAGTTCCACAACGAATACTGTACATATGCCTCGTTTTCGCAGACGAATGCCGGCAACTGGTGCTCAATTGTCAGCGTGGGGGAATACCGAGGTTTTGGTAACAAGGGCTCCTAGCAGACCGGTGAGCAGTCACATTTCTCATTCCCGAAATACCGACCATTTGGATCCCTGACATTGAAAACGTCATATGCACTAATAAATGTACCTTGAAGCAAACTGCGTCCCGATATTTGATTTCTGACAAAAGGCCAGGTGCTAACCGACACCGAAGCGGGAGAGGCGCACCGGCGAGCAATTGTCCATCATCCATGCATCATCCAATGCCGCCCTGGCCACAAACTGCATCTCGTTTTGATCGGCCGAGGATGTTCAGACAGTACCCGATTCCAATATTTGCATATTATAGGATCGGACCCCGGAGCTCCCGAGTGGCTATACTCATTTGTCCCGTTGCTGTCGCGTTTACCATACCATACGAGAGAAGGACTATGGACGACGTCCATGGCTGTCGGTCGATGTGCAGCAGGATGTCTCAAGCAGATAAGTGGTCGACGGCAGCTTATATGGCTGAAGAGGGAACGAGGTTGGGCGAATGACTCCTTCCTGACAGTAAATAAGCTCAGAGACTCAGCCTCACATGTGTAACCATCCCATGTCTTGCCTACATGAGTATGTACATATGCTACGGGTGATGAAGCGCTGAGGTTGCAGGAATAAACGGAGCGATCTCCGTTGGCGCGGAGAGACATCGGTTCGATTTAGTTAGTCTACGGGAAGACCCGTTGGTGGATAGACTATGTAGACTTTCTTAGTGGAAGAGAAGGGAAGGGGGCTCGTTCCATGTGGCATCCATGCTCTTTTCTAGATCCGCTAAAGTGAGAGAGTTCGTTCAATGTCTGGCGCTTAGGTAGGCCAGAAGAGCTGGAGAGGTTGATGAGCCACATTCTGGATTCGATCAAGGCTTGAGATCGCCTTGGTCTGCAGTAGGTACCTAGGTAGGTAGGGCGGGTGCTAAGTTTGGATACGAAAGTCATATTTAGCTCTTCCCGTCTTAAGCAAGTAGGTGGGTAGCTTTAATCGACAGCCACTGCACCTTCCTTCCGTGGACTGTTGAGATTTTGTACTAACGCAAAGCAAAATCACTTGACATCCGTTGAGGGAAGGCACAACCGCCACTTGAGTCTAACTTCCAATCACGAGATATCGCCATAGCACCTGCTCACAATCCCGACGAACGCCTAGTGATTATTTCTCTAACTTGCATCGTTTGCCATCCATCTTCTAGACCGACGTCACAGGCTCATATCGTCAGGAACGCCCATCTGCGCTTCACGGAAAGCGCTGCACTTTTGTGAGAGAAGAGAGAACTTCTTCAACCAAGCAAAGGAGATATGCAGACGCCGCCACTCATTTCCCTCATGCATTTTGATGCAAGAAAACCCAGAAACTAACTGACTGCCTCGACATTTTCCTGCAGAACCATTGACTAGGCCGGCCGGCCAGTGGCAGATCAGGGCAGGGCAAGCAAGACAGGGCAGGCCGGCTTCATGTCCACAGCTCACATTGTGCCGTTAGTGCGATTAGCGTATGCCCAGCTCCAGCATACTATACACCTAGTTCTTTCGTAAGAAACTCGCAATGATAACACGCACACAAGCAGATGTCGATCGGTCCGATGTCCAATTCCAATATCCGTCCGCGAACAATGGTGATCTTTAGTCTCACCGGTCGCTGCCCCTGCTTCTTTTTGGTACCAACCAGAATGTTTGCGTGACGATGGCACACAGAAGGCTTATCACATGGTCAAAACCCGACAGCGCCCAAATGACAGTATCGACTCGAGTTATCTGGTCGCGTTGTCTGTCATCACTTGTCAGCCTTAGTCCAGTTGATAGGTGAAGGACGAACTGAGAAGACTTCGAACGGGGACCGGAGATTTGTAGGTTTACGATGCATTCTCTGTATCTGGGAACATTAGGCACTGGCAAACAATTTTCGCTCGAGGTCTGTACATGTCTTCTGGGGTGTCATTGCATTTCTTTGTATTGCAATGGGACGCATTGTGTCTGCAGTCGCTCTCGCAGAACTCTGGACGCCGGGTCAGGGATGGTAAATGGATGAAACACCGCGTTTCTTCGGACTTTTGGCATTTCGGGGCAAGTACTTTTGAGAACTTCTGCCAGATGGCGGAGTTGACGATGTACCTCCTACCTGGGATGCGAAGCTCGGGCGGGTTGGCGTTGCGAGACCCTGTGGGAGAAAAAGCCAGTTGAGGATAGCACATCCAATCCTAGCTGAGCGGTTGTGCAGCCATGACCTACATTGGTCAGCCCCATGTCAATCACATGGGCACTTTAATGCACGAATTAACCGTTGCCATGACTAGGCAGGCTCTTTGGCTATGGAACAATGGACCGATCCGAAGATTCGATTGATTGGGCGGATTAAACCCACTATGACCACGCGCAGGTCAGACCACCCATTTTGATTCCAGTGAAGCTCTCAACCCGCCGACAATACTTTTGCTTTGTTCATTCGCATAACAGAGCTATTCCTACTATTCTACACCAGATCGGGAACTTCAGGCACACATGAACCGGCAGGGCGGGTAATATCCCAAAAATCCTCTGTCCTGCGCACTGCAATCAGGAGGCCCCTGCCACGCCCATGGTACCCCTCAGACCGGTCAAAAAACTACTCAGCACGAGGCCATGTAGACGCCGTCCTCACCGAGTCCACTTTCCTCTCTCACAGACTCGTTCATCATCGCCATTCCCAGCAGACCGTCGAGCCTTTGCTTGAATCGCTCAACGCCCAATCACTACAACCACCACACCGCCAGCCGCAGACTTGCTCAGCCCGCAGCCCGCATCGGTCGTCATCCATACGATCACGGCCACAGGCATATCGTCCTGAGTTTGCTCAACGCACCGCCCGGTGCGAGCACCAGCACTATCAGTTATCGCCCCACGTTCTGTTACCAGTGCCACGGCAGCCCAGCCCGCCTTGTTGCCAAAAGAGTGAACGGGGTGGACAAGGCTCTGCGTCTCGTCCCGGTGGTACCTACTGTGCCCACGTTTGAAGATTTCCGGTTGACGGCTGCGAGCAGCACACCAATATCTTATCAAACCAGTGGCCGTGGACAAGGAACCTCAACCGTCTGATTGGGCTCAGTCTACAGCCCTTACTTACCTTTCTCCGCCTATCTTCCCCAGATTCTTTGCCTCCCTCTTCGCATTATTTCCTTCTCCCGATTGTCTGGGTGTTTCTCTCGGCCGTCGTCGTCGTCTAGGCTCCGGTCATCGCTGGCGCTCCACTCGGCGCACTACGGGGGTTTGAACGCCAAGTGCTCCGGTGATGGCTTTCGTGGCACCTTAGCCTACCACCACACTCCCCCCTCCTTCCACCCCGGCGTCGCTCGATTTTGACCACTGTTTTTTTGAAGTCCAAACCGGGCAAGCTAGTTTCTCGTTTGTCATTGCCTGTATCTCGTCGACTTTGATCCCCGCGTGGTGGTACATTGACTTTTGTTCTGCTCTTACTACTGCTGCTACTAGGCAATCTTTGTTCCACACCCTGTCCTGTCTCACTGCAGCCATTATGGTAAGAGTTTCTCTCCCCGGTTGGCGGCAAGCTGCATGGAGTTATATCATCGATTCCCCGTCTCATCGGTTTCTTTGGATGGCCCCTGCGGCTGTTGCCAATCACCCCGTTCCCTTTTGTCGCTGCCCCATCGTGGCTCTCGTGCCATGACTCCCGGACAAGCATCTTCTTGATCTTGCCCCCGGCCCTCCTATTATACTCAAATGTGCGGTGAATTGATTTTTTCTATAGAATCCGCATTATCCTTCTAAAGCCAAGAGGCCTCTCCTCGAACTAGGGGTTGACGATCCTGCTTCTTCCTCAATATCTTTCACTCCTCCCGTGGATCCCAATTACAACATCTTGCCATATGAGATTCACCAAAGCCTTGATCAGCTTGCAAGTTTCTATGGAGTAGCCTCCGGTTATCAAATACATCAACTACTTGATCAAGCGCATTGTAGGAAGAGAAGAAGAGTCGACCCGCCGATCCTAATGACGCCCGAGCATGGATCAACTTCGTCCCAAGGACCTCTGATGAAGCTTCCAGTATCAGATCCTTACGATCCGCACCATGAACAGTATGGGACCTCGTCAGGTTGGGACGGGTGTGCTCAGACCACCATGTCGTCTTCAACTTCACCACTAGCCAGGCGTATGGCTGACCTCACCTTGTTCCTCTGTCCTTGTTGTGGCTGGGATTCAAGACAATCGGATGGTAAGTGATGGCTATTCCTCACCCCCAATACGCTATGATGCACTACAGATCATTACTCACACCACCACGATAGGCTATCAACAACTGCCAGGTGCTGCGCCTGTGGTCTCAGGTCCAGATGCTCCATATGTAGCGGAAAAGCAACCGTCTATGACAATGCCTTCTTCTGATGCATATGACAGTACAGTTCTGAACACTGGGCCACAGTCAAGCTATCATTATCAGCAGCCCGAGTTGAATGCTGCACCTCTTGTCACTTTCCCTCTCATGTCTGACCAAACACCATTAGCAGAGCCTTTGATGGGTGATAATGGACCAATTCAGCAACCTCATCTATCAGGGGGGGATTTCTATCCTAGTCAAACCTTCAAAGATGAACCACTGGAGAATCAAGGAATAATGACCAACCAACACCTTTTATCCAAGAATCTTTCCCAAGTTGAATATAACTCTGGTCCGAATCTCATTGACACAACTGCCCTTACTCACCACGGCTTGGCATCTACCGATAGTGTTTCCCAGTATAGCATGCTTATCAACGGGCAGAGCGGCGAAGATACAGTGCAGAATGGATGGTCCCTCATCGACCAACATCCAAACTTTGAAATTCTCCTTCCCAACCAACGGGGTGGAAAGCGAGGCCCATTCAAAGACCCCAATCTTCGTGAGCAGACAGCTCAAACCCGAAAGATCGGGTCATGCATTAGATGCAGAATGCAAAGAATACGTGTAAGTAGCGTAGCCTCAACCGCGCCATGTTCATAAAAGCCAATGCTTTTGGTATTGTGAGGTGTTATGAATGGATAACTGACCAAATGGTGTAGTGTGAAAACAACCCAGAAGAAGAGGGGGGACCATGCTTGACTTGCAAGAAAGTCTCCAATTCAAGAGCAGGGCGCTTTCCGTGTCTCAGATATAAGATCACAGATATTCGACTGTTCAAACCTGGTCAAGTCCCAGGATATGAATGGACGCGAAGATGGACGAACAATATTTCGGACCCGATACAGAGTTGGGCAACTGAAGAGCCGCGAACAATTTATCTCTCCGGGGGTCTGTCGAACAAGTTCGTCAAGGTCAAGGTCCAACGGTTCATTCCTCAAGCTGGCGACAAGCTGGAGCGTACCTGGGATTACAAAGGCGTTAAGAAGTCGGTGGCGATCCCTCCGTATGCAATGGTGAATCTCGAGGAAGTGAAAAATGAGTATATGAACCATATCGAGAACACCATGCAAGACGCTTTCACCAAGTTGCTTGGTCCTCCCGACGGTCTCCTTTTCCGAACTTATCTGCGTGCTTGGAAGATTTTTAAAGATCCATCCACATCGCCCGAGTGCGCTGACCTCATCCATCAGACCTTGTTGTTGTGGATGTCGATTCGTTTGACAACAAGGTCAAGCTTCATTGTTGGGGAAGAGACCTTGGGCATGAAAAGGAACATTCTGGACGAGACGAATCCGAATCATGGCAACATTCCTCTACCACCGGTTCTCGGAGCCCAAATGGATCTTATTCTGATTCATCATATCCAGACCAGATTGCGGAGAGAGCTACTAGACAAGTTGCAGAAGATGATGTCCAAGAACAAGCAAAGCACATGGCTGGTTACATACCTCGTAATCTTTATCCTCCTGCACAACACAGCTCTTATCACAGCGCACGACGCTGGGTACGCAAAGAAGCATGGCATGAAGGTAAGAGGCTCAAACAAGACACATTGAACGCGCGTGAAAAGAGTCATGGTTGCTAATCATGAGTGCCGCCGGCAGCGACGTTTTGCACGCGAAGAGAAGGTCAAAGAATATCACCTGGGTAGGGCATCTTTCTCTCCTACATTGAAGCACTTGCTGATCTAAAGATGCGAAAAGGGGCCAACATCCTGCTTGCGCATTTCCATTACTGCAACAAGGGCATCTACCCATTCTCTGAAGATTGCAAAGATCAAGATTTGCGGACTCTAGCGGGTCTGGATGAGGAGAAGATCAAATTTGTGCATAATACAAGCAACTTGGCCAGACGATATGGTAAGTCCCATCACGCTGACCTGGCCATCTGCTGGCTTTTGGATTTGAGGCTAACAAAATAACTTTGCGGTTCAGCGTTGCAATGGGAGAGGCTCCGGAGCTCGGCAGCGTACGAGCATGATTACTACTTTGTCAGCCAGCTGTTTGAGACCAACTGGCAGCCTCGAACAACGATATGATGGGGCAGTTGGATCGACAAAATAACTTCTTGTTGTTTTTTCCGGACTTCGCTTGAAGGGGTATCGTGAGTTTGCATGACTCAGGCAAATGCTGTACTTACAGCGAAGATGTGGGAAATGAGACTGTATACATGCTGAAATGGGGATGTTGCGGGGGAGACGACGAATCACGGCCGGTAACGACGATGATGATAACGATAATGGGGCTTCTTTAATAAATTCGTTGGTATATTTCGGGTACTAAAAGGCGGTCAGTTTTTGGTGAAGGCATAGAAAAAGTATAGGACTGGTGTAGTGATTTGAGATCATGGCCGGATGGACGGATTGTTCGGGGGAATGAAGATAGCCAAAAGATCGATCATTGACGTTGAACTCTCATTAGCCGGCCCGGTACATGGACCAGTTTGCGGTGTCGGAGAGATGAGCAACGGGCGGAAGAGACGGAAAACACGATAAGCGTTGTAACGCAACGCAACGCAAGGAATCATAGGCAACAAGATACAATATGGTACAGAAAGGAGATGACGGTGTGAGGAGGGAGACGGGGGAGGGGAAGTGAGAGGCCAAGATGTGCTCGGGCCCCTACAGAAAGAGGCGAGAGTTCCTGACCGAGCGTCTAGCAATGACGGGTTGCTGCGTTTTGACGTGACGGATGACTTGTATAATGTTGCACGTACAGAAACACGAGGCGGATTGAAGGTTTATATGTACCAAGATGACTAGGGGATTGGGCACAACGGGACAGATGCCGGACGGGCCGGGCCCCGGTCGGCGGCACCTGGAAGAAACCCGGACCAGACTCGGAGCCACGGATATTGTGATATGCTTTGTTCCGGTGTTATCTGTTGGTGTAGCGCTGTGTTGGTGTTGGTGTTGTTGTCGTGTATACACGACCGGGTGGTTCGGGAAGAGATGAGGGGATACAGTACGAACGGATAGAGTAGTTCTGCGGGCAAAGGAGATGGAAATAAAATGGAAAGGAGGGGAAGAAAAAAAAAGACTGAACAAGATGGGCAGATTGTCAGTCTATCCCTTGCCTTTGCCTTGCCTTTGGTTTGAGTTGAGTGTCCATGCGCCTGTTATTGTTTGTGACGGGGAACCAGTTGCCAGGAGCCGACACTAAGGCTAAGCGGGTGGCAGCGGATAGTTCCCGTTGGCCAATGACGTTGAGAAAGCACAAAGCGAAAGTTTGACTATGTGTTAGTTAAGAGGATTGACATTGGATTGACTGCCGAGTTCTGCTTCACTTGAAAGGAGACACGGATATTACGAAGTGCATCACGCGAAAAGAGAGTGACTGAGTGGCAGGCAACTCATGTCAGGTAGCCACGAATAGTCTGGACACTAGGGTAGGTTAGCGGACCTCAGACAACTGGAGGAACCACTTTCCAGAGCCGCCTGAAATTAACACAAGTTCCATAACCATTAACGCGTTACTGAGTACAGGCACAGCAGGTAGTCTAGGTCATCTAGTGTCATGGGCTTGCAAGGGAGTAACACGAAGGGGATCATCACGTCCTGAGCGCAACTCGTGCTACGTATTGGACTTGGACTGTACAGATCTAATGCTACCTACCTACAGTACCTACCTCCTAGTAGGAGGGAGGTACGTACTATAGTTCGTTGAGTCTCCTAGCTTGGGTTTGCTTTTTCGTACTCCAGCTCACAACCCATGCTAGTACAGAACCCAACCGCAAGCTCATCCTATGCTTGCTTTTCCTTTCTTTTCTCATTCTTTCCTTCCTTCTTTTCTTGACCACCCCCTGTCTTCTGTTGAGGGGGCTCTGACCGTTTTCTCGAGGAATGAGAAAACCCGCCCTTTGGTTACAGTCCTCTCGTCCCGTCTCATCTCATCTCATCTC